>JAGFNQ010000153.1:0-100362 GCA_024364735.1 Boesenbergia rotunda | reverse complement strand
GTTCATGTTTTTGACATAGTGTTTTTCAAAAATAGAGTAAAAGCATTTTCACTAACAAAACTTTTTACACTTAGATAATTTTTCATTTTGAAAAGTTTTGCAAGCCTAAGTTTTGTTAAACAAAAAAAAAATGCACTTTTGAAACACTTAGAAATTTTTGCAGCACTTTTTGAAAAAGAGATAAGAATTAGACAAAGTTTCCTTTCTTTCCTTTCTCTCCCCCTTAATGTGAAATTCTTCTCCTTATGTTTTAGACCATTTCTAAGATAAACTTTCTTTGAAAAAGGGAAGAAATTTAAGGAAAAATTTTGTTTACTTTTTCTACTTTCCTCTTTAAAAATACTCTTTTTGAAAAATATATTTTGAAAGAGGTTTAAGGGAAAAAAATTGTGTATCAGAGCCTATGAGTTTTGAAAATAAAAATACTTAGTAAAATTCTGAAAGTATAGCAAGCAGCTTAAATTGTACTTAGGAAAAACTCTACTTTGAAAAGTATTGTGAAATTTTAAAACAAATTTCGTATTTGTAGGCAAGTCTTTAGAAAATTTACGCACTTAGGACACTATTGCCTTAAAAAACTTTTATTTGGAAAAGATTTTTCAAAAAAAAATATTTTCATTTAACAGATAGTGCTTTTGGAAGAATACAAAAAAATGTTATATAAAAGAAAATTTGAAATACATTTTCACTTTGAAAAAGATTGAAAAAAATGTTTTTTTTGAAACATGTTTAGTATTGTACTTTAAAAAAATAGTCGTACTTTGTAAATATTAGTGCTTTGAAAAAGTATTAGTACTTTTGCAGGATGTTATTCATTTTTGACAAATATAAGTACTAATAAATACTTTTGAACATAATATTTTACGAAAAAATTATTGTTATTTTGAAAACATAATACTTTACTTGGCATGGTTTCCTTTCCAGTCTGACACAATCCTAGGAAACCTTGTTAACTACAAAGGCATTTCCCTAAGTATCCTGGAAATTCTCCAAACTCAAGAAAATTTCAAAAAGTATTTCAAAAAGGATTTACTAAGCCACAAAAACATTTTGAGAAATAGAATATTGGTATTTTTAAAGGCAAATTAGTTGTATTTTCAAAAGAACTTTGAAAACTTGTGTATTAACACAAATTATTTTGAAATGTTTAATAGTTTTTTTTAATTTACCTCCCCCTAAACTTGACATAGTCCTTGGAAGCTTGTTGACCACAAGTATTCTTCCTCTGAGTCCTTAGGGGTCAGTTCAGATCAAAAGAATTTTTTAATAATTTCAAAAATAATTGCCAAAGAAAATACATGTTAGAAATAATTTCTTTTGGTTTAGACTCCCCCTAAATTTGACACATCCTCGGAGTCCTTGTAGGTCATGAAGTGGACCTTCCTCTGTGTCTTTAGGGTTTGTCAAAATCAAAAGCACAATTCTTAAAATGAATTTTGAAGTATTAACATTTTGAAAAAAATGATTGTTTGAAAGACATATGATAGCATAGTTTTCGAAAAACATGAGTGATAGTTTGAAAACATAGTATTTTTAAACTTCTTCTTTTAATTTGAACTCCCCCTAAACCTGACACAGTCCTAGGAGGCTTGTTGACCGCAAGTTAATCCTCCTCTTAGTCTTAGGGTTTGATTCAAACAAAAAGAGAAGAAAACTAAGTTTAAAAAAAATATTTTGTTTTAATGATTTGAAACATAATTTCATTCTCCTATTTGAGAAAATGAATATAGAAAACTGAAAAGGGGAAATGATTTAAAAAAATAGAAGTTTTTTTTTATTTTAAGTCCCAAAAAAAATATAAATATCTAAGCCCGGACTGCAGAAAAAAAATATCCTAAGTAATCCCAAGATGACTTTTTGCCATACAAGAATAAACTGAATGTCTGAAAGAAATGTTTGTATAATGGTAAACAAAAGAAATAAATGTTATGAAATAAATTTTAGGTTAGTGAACAAAAGAGACTTGATTTTAATTACAATGATTTGAAACATTAACTCTTAGTTAAAAAGTTGAATTTGATTTTTGAGAAAATTAAAATTTAGAGGGTTAAGTTTGTTTAGTTGAATTTAAATTTAAATTTTGAAAGTTATTCGGTTGAATTAAATTTGAATTTTAAAGGTTGTTGAATTAAATTTGAATTTTAAAAGTCAGTTGAATTAAATTTAATTTATTAAGATTTAATTTAATTGATTTAATTAAGATGAATTTAATTGATTTAATTAAGATTTGATTTTGATTTAATTGAATTAATTTTAGTTTGATTAATTTGAATTAGTTGGTTGGGTTGAACTCAACTTTTAGGTCCTAAGCATCTCACTCATTTCTAAGTGACAACACATGATATCCTTAACTGTTTTGTGAGATGCATATTTTGATAGAAAGATTTATTTTGAAAAGGCCATGATTAATTTTGAAAAGTTAAATTAATTTTTTAAACCCAATTTTAAATTTATTTTGAAAAGAGATATTTGAATATAAAATTAACTGAAAATTTGTGTTAGATTCGAATTTAACAAAGAGTAAATTGAATTTGAATTTCAAAAATTAGCTTCCAGGTCTTGGCGAGGCACAAGGTCTTCTTTGGCCGTAGCCTTATTGGATCATCAGCCCTTTCCTTGACAAAGCCTTTTAGTGAAATTTTATTTTTAAGATTACTTTTTGAGAAATTCTGGTCTTACTAGTTTGGGTCTTGGATCGGTAGCTTCGGCTAGTTCCGCCAAGATGGCTTCCCTAACGTACTATCATCTCACCTCCACCCAATACTATGTTGTTCAAATTTCAATTAACTGATTTAGTCCTTATACTAACCAATCCTAATTCTAAGCAAAAAAACAAAAATAAAAAGAAACACATAATTAAAACAAACAATTGTCTAAGTAAGGTCACAATTGGAGTAATACTCCGGATTTTCGAAATCAGCAAGATTATGAATTAAATTTTCTAACTTATTGACCTTATGTTTTAGGGTTTCATTTTCTTGTTTCAATTTTCTGAAATTTGCTTTAATTAAGTTACATGAATCAATCACATTATTCAAGGTAAATAACGGATTTTCAAATACTGTAAATTTACCTTTGTTGATTGTTTGTCCGGCATTCTTGGTAGCTCTTTTATCTGTGCATTCACTTTTGTAATGCCCGAATTCCTGGCACTTGAAGCATTGAATGCGACTTTTGTCCTTTCGTGCTTTTGGAACTGATTCCTTTGTCGCCGTCAGTGGTGTCGTTCGAATCTTACGAGTAGGACACTCACTTTGGTAGTGCCCTCTCTCCCTGCATGTGTAACAAATTACATGATTTTTAAAATCTGATTTTACACTTTTACCTTTTGGTTCCTTATTGGGAATCTCCCCCTTGATTCTTGCCACCTCGGATCTAGGCTCATCTTCTGATTCTGTGTCTGAGTCGGACTCGGGTACTAGTTGAAGCTCCTTCTTTGGTGGTTCTTTAGGATTTTTCCCTGCAAAAGAATTTACACCTTCCTCGACCATTACAGTATCTGTTTGATTATTTAATTCTAATTTTGAAAAGAATTCAAAATTGGTTACCGTCTTAGTCAATTCGTCGTCTGATTCTGGTTCGACTTTGGATTCGGGTTCAGACTCTGACTCGGCTGTTTGTGCTTGGACCGAAAGGGCAAGATAACTTACCTGATCTTCTTCTTCATCTGAGATCTCTTGATGAAGGTCAATCAGTTTTTCCCAGATTTCTCTAGCACATCTGAAGGATCCGACCCGCTTCAATTCTTCATTGGTTAGGCCACATTGTAGGATTGCAGTAGCCCTTGCATCTGTCTCGATCTTCCTCAGTGTTGGTTCATCCAGTTTGTCCCAAGTGATCGATGTTCCTTTTTCTGTGGGGAATGTGATCCCCGTTTGGATTATCAACCATAAATCCAAATTAGCCTTCAGGTGGGATTCCATTAGATTTCTCCAGGAGTTGAAATTTTCGCCAGAGAAGAGCGGTGGACGGGCAATGTTCCATTCTTGGTTGGCCATTTAGTTTATACCTCGTACACAAAAGAAACACAAAAAATGTACCAAGACTTGGTCTTGGATTAGTAGTGTCGGAGAGAGAAAAAACTAGCTCAATAAAAGTGTTTGCATGAATTTCGAGATAAAATAATAATAAAATAAAATAAAAATTAATGATAAATTTTTGAAAATGTTGACTTTATCAATTTTGATTAATGATGAAAAGGTAAGAATTTACTGTTTGGAAAAAATTTTGCTTAGCACGAATTTCGAGAAAAATATTAAAATAATAATAAAAAAAATTTATGACAAATTTTCAAAAATGGTTCGTTTTATCAATTCTGAGTAATGGTGAGAAAATAAGAATTCAAAATTGAAAAAGGCGTAAGAATATTTTAAACACACCTACAAATATTATTTATTTGAAAAAAGGTCGAGTGGTGTTGCACCAACCTCGATTAACAAGAAGAATTTCGAACGAAAAATTATTAAAAAATTTCGTAAAAATCCGAAAAAAAAATCTCAAACAGGTGGTTGCACCAAATTTGAGCCTCCCCGCTCTGATACCACTTGTTGGATCGAGAGAAACGATAGAGGGGGGGTGAATATCGTTAAACGTTCGGATTAAGAAAAAGAGAATGCACAGCGGAAATTAACACAAACACACTCAAACACCAAGTTTTTTACTTGGTTCGGAGTCGCGGTCGGCTCCTACTCCAAGGCCCACGGTCGTTGACCGTTTTCTGCGGGCAATTCTATATGTGCGCAAAAACAATTTACAAGAAGTAGTACAAGACTAGTGCAGTAAACTTTAAAAGAAGCTCTTCGTTACCAACGTCCGTTGTAGATTGTATTTTCGGAGCAGAGGGACGTCGTCGGCGCTTGTATCTCGAGTCGGGAGGTTTCCGAAGCAGAGCGTGAGCGTAGAAGAGCGTGAATGCGTTGAAAGAATTGATTGCTTGAAGCCTTGGGGTCGAGGGCCTTTTTATAGCCCCTGGGGGCGCCCGGAACGTCGGGGGCGCCCCCCCCACGTGTCAGCTGATCCGAGTTCCTCTCGGTCAGCTCTGATCCCTTCAATCTCGGGATCAGGCTTTGACGGGGGCGCCCGGGACGCTAGGGGCGCCCGGGTTGACTGGGTCACCTCTTATCCGTTTGGCTTCGTTGGCTTCTGCTTCGTTAGCTTAAACTGGGGGCGCCCAGGACGCTGGGGGCGCCCGGGAGCATGGGGGCGCCCCGCCCATAAGCTGCCGAAGTACTTCTTTCGCTTCATCTATTTTGTATTCACCTTGGGGGCGCCCGGGACACTTCGGGCGCCCTACTCAGCTGCTGCCTCACTCCTTTGAGGCTCTCTGAGCTGCAGACACTCATTCCTTCGGTCCTGCATCCAGGGTTAGTCCAAAACAACATAAAGCAATAATATGTTAGTTTTATACAGCCTTAGCTGTCTTGGTTCTGACTTTGGGTCTCCCAAATGGAACCCTAGGTCGAACCGACGCCTACTGTTCCCTCGACGGGGAACGCGTCCTCACCTACTCCTCTCGGGATAATTTACCTGATGCCAACCGGCTCCTCCGGTTGGACTTTTGCCCAGCAGTCCTTCGCCAGGTGCCTAGCTGTCCTTTGCCTGGTGCCTAGCAGTCCTTCGCTAGGTCTTTATATCCTGGCATTCCTTCGCCAGGTGCCTAGCAGTCCTTCTCTAGGGCTTTGTATCCTGGCATTCCTTCGCCAGGTGCCTAGCAGTCCTTCGCTAGGGCTTTGTATCCTGGCATTCCTTCGCCAGGTCCTGGCAGTCCTTCGCTAGATGCCTAGCAGCCCTTCGCTAGGGCTTTGTTTCTGCACACTCAAGTAACTTTATTAGATCACAAATAAACTCAACTTTGAATCCTTTATCAATATCAAAACAAGGTTCGATCTGGTGCTTCCTGCACCAACATGCAGTCTTACCGAACCATCGACACAGTCCTACCTTTGGTCACATCAATACCGACTGACTGGAGCCAGTCCGTAATGATGTGACCAAAAGGCATGTATACTGTACGACGCCAGGGATCACTATGATAGATAATGGAATGGAAAATGCTCGCTATGATGTCAAAGTCAAGGTGGCGATGCATCCCATAGAGCATCAAGCAATGGTAAGGACGGATCTCCGCTAGGGGCTTCGAGGTGATCGACAAAAGGCAGTTGGTGATAATCTTGAAAAGGACATAGTCAACTGGAGAGAGTCTAAGAGCAGCAAAAGTGGGGAACTCAGTGGCTAGCTCATCAAGGCCATCTGGCCTGGGGTGTCCGAAAAAATACTCGTAAATGGAATCAGGAGTGACTCTCCTGAACGGAATCGATAAAGGATCTGTAATAGTAGGGAAGATGGAAAACTCATTCGTTGCTTGACAACAATCCAGATACTCCGAGAAAATGGAGTAAGTGAAATCTAAATTGGTTCTGGCCACTCGGGTGGTAAACCCCGAACCGCCGTCAGTAAGAAGGTTGTTATAGAATTCAGAGACTAAATCAATGTTGATGTCTCGTTTAAGGAAAAGAATTGATTCAAGGTTATAATATTCGATAATATGTCTTACTGATGGACAGTGGTCATACACAAATGATTTATCCACAGATCGACAGGGGAGGAGTTTAAAGGTACAGTTTTGGAAAGCTCGTTCGAAATATGCATTGGGGAATCTTGAACTGGACGAGGGCTGAGGTCTAGAGGATGGCTGGGTCGGTCTAGGATTTGAAGTTGGATTTTGGGGTAAGGGCATGACACCATCATTAAGCAAAGTGATTAGATCCAAAATCACACAAATATTACAAAGCAATTAGTAAAGAATGAGAATAGGTCTTACTTGCGTGTCATGTTAGTCGGTTGGTTGAGAAGAACACCACAGAGAGGTTGCACAAGAGAGAAGGTTTGTTGAGAAGAAAACCACAGAGAGCTCGCACACGAGAGAACTCGCAGAGAAAGAACTCACTCGCGTAGAGAAAGAGGTGTTCGACGACTAGGGTTGAAGACTTTAGGGAGGAAGAAGAGTTAATAGAGTTGGTGGATCGATCACTAACCAGTTTTAATGGGGGAAGATCGGACGGTTGATCGATTGGAGGGCTTTTTGGACCGATCAGGGAGTTCACTGATCGATCAGAAGTGATCCGATCGGTCACTGTGACCGATCAGAGGACTACTGATCGGTCACCAGACCGATCAGGAGGATCCCTGATCGGTCTGTAGACCGATCAGGAGGACTTTGATATTTTGATTCAGGAGCCATGATCGGTCAAAGTGACCGATCAGGGAGAGTCCTGATCGGTTGGTGGACCGATCAGGTTCGATACAACCCATCAAAACGATTTCTGATTTCTGAGGTGATTTCTGATCGGTCTATGGACCGATCAGATTTCAGAGGAGTTTCTGAAACCCTGATACATTCCAGAAACTCTCGTTTCAAACACCCCTTTCAAACTCTAATACAATCAGATTTAATTCCTTTGATCCTACAGGGGTTCTCTTAAGCAAAATGTATTTCTTCACATCATCAATCAAGAGAAGGTCGTTTCCTTACGGATTAAAAATCTTAAAACAGACTTGTATCAGATTTGAATCAGGTTTGTATCAACAACCAATGCTCCAATCAATTTTACTTGATTGGAATGTCCAAGTATGTTCTTGGAACCAAATATACATATATTATGCATTGGTTTTCCCCATACTTGGTCAAATTAATGATCTTTATCTCTTCAACCTTATTACTCAAGGGATGCATGATACATTTTGAGTAATTTGGTTGATCCTAACATCTCACCCTATTTCTAGCAATACAAAAATATTTTGTTAAACCTTATAGTTTGTGTGAGATGTCCCCAAGTTGCCCAACAATTAGGAATGACCATGAAGGGTTTTTAACATCCTATTGTGCACGGCACATTCCTAACTCCCTCCTTAAGAAACTAAATTCATTTTCGGGGAGTGGTTTAGTGAAAATGTTCGCTAGATTCGATTTTGACTCTATATGTAAGAGTACAATATCACCTCTAACAACATGATCTCTAATGAAGTGGTGACGCACTTCAATGTGTTTGGTCCTTGAATGGTGGACTGGATTTTTTTGTAAGGTTTATTGTGCTTATGTTGTCACACAACACTTGCACACCCTTGTAAGACAATCTATAGTCCTCTAAAGTGTGTATCATCCACAATAATTGTGATACACTCTATCCCATGGCGATATACTCCGCCTCGGTCGTGGAGAGAGCAACACAATGTTGCTTACGACTTGACCAACTTACCAATGATGATCCTAAAAATTGGCAACCCCCACTTGTGCTTTTCCGATCCAACTTGCACCCAGCATAGTCGGAATCGATATAGCCTATTAAATCAAACGACTCTGTACGGGGGGGGGGGGGGGGGGCGGGGGGTACCAAAGACCAACTCCAATTGTGCCCTTAAGGTATCTCAAAATTCTCTTAATAGCAATTAAATGAGATTCTTTGGCACATACTTAGTACCTAGCGCACATACCCACAACAAAAAGAATATTCGGGCGACTCGCTGTGAGGTATAGCAAACTACCTATCATATTTCTATATTGAGTCAAATCGATTGGCTTCCCACTCTCATCATTATCTAATCGCGTGTTAGTCGCCATGGGAGTGGTTACCTCCTTAGAGTCACTCATGTTAAATTTCTTGAGCATCTCCTGAGTATATTTGAATTGATGCACATGGATCCCGTCTCGAGTTTGTTTGATTTTAAGTCCAAGGAAGAAAGTCAATTCTCCCACTATACTCATTTCAAACTCACTCTCCATGTGTCCAATGAACTTATTCAAATAACCCTTGTTATTGGAGCCACAAATTATGTCATCGACATACACTTGGGCTACAAAAATATTGTCACCATCTCTACGTAGAAATAGCGTAGAGTCTATTTGACCTCTAACGAAGCCTTTTTCAATTAAGAATGTTGACAACGTCCCATACCAAGCATGAGGTGCTTGTTTTAGGGCATAAAGAGCCTTCTTTAGCTTAAATATGTGGTTTGGAAATTCAGAATTTCAAACCCCGGTGGTTGTTCAACATAGACCTCTTCTCTAATGAAGTCATTCAAGAAAGCCAATTTTACATCCATTTGATAGAGTTTGAAACCTCTATGTGCTGCAAATGCAAACATCAATCGAATGGATTCCAATCGTGCCACGGGAGCATATGTCTCATCGTAATCAAGACCTTCAACTTGACTATAGCCCTTAGCTACTAAGCGTGCCTTGTTTCTTACGATTTCTCCTTATGGTTCAATTTATTCTTGAAGAACCATTTGGTTCCAATAATTGTGGTCTTCTTAGGTCTAGGAACTAAATCCCAAACTTGGCTTCTCTCAAATTGACCTAACTCATCTTGCATAGAAATAATCCAATCGGGATCATCCAATGCCTCGTCAACTATTCTAGGTTCAATTTCAGAGATCAAGGCAACCTCATTAGCCTCATTCCTAAAGAATGATCTAGTTCTAACCCCATGATGGATATCTCCAACAATTTGGTCTTGGGCATGACTAGAGGCTAACCTAGTTTGCCTTGGTGTTGGAGGTGCTTCCTGGATGGTTTCACTAGACACAGGCTCAAACTCAGGGTCAGGCTGAGCTCCATGTCGTCTAGGCTCACCATCATCAGATTCATCCGCAACATTCCCAACACTTGGACTTTCAACCGATCCTAATCTCCTAAGTTCGAATTGAACTCCCTCTACATCTTCTGAATGATCAATCACTCTTGAGATCATCTTAAATACAAGGTCAGAAGATTCTTCAACTAACCTAGATTTCTTGTTATAGACTTGGTAAGCTTTGCTGACAAGGGAATACCCGACCAGTATCCCTTCATCTGCTTTTGCTATGAACTTTCCAAGATGATCCTTGGTGTTTAGAATGAACACCTTACACCCAAACACCCGGAGATGTTTAACTGTAGGTGGTCTTCCAAACCAAAGTTCATGTGGAGTCTTCCCTACAAACCTATGGATGAGGATTCAGTTTTGCACATAGCAGGTTGTGTTTACAGCTTCAACCTATAAGTAGCTCGGTAAAGAGTACTCATTAAGCATGCTTCGTGCAGCTTCTTGTAAGACTCGGTTCTTCCTCTCTACAATACTATTTTGCTGTGGTGTTCTAGGAGTAGAGAACTCATGTCTATATCCTTTTTCTTGACAAAACTCTAAAAATCTATTATTTTGAAATTCTCCTCCATGATCACTCCTAATGGTTTTGATTGTTGAAGATTTTTCATTTTCAATTATTTTACAAAAAGAAATAAAAATATCTAAGGTTTGATCCTTATGTTTTAGAAAATACGTCTAAGTATATCTAGTACAGTCATCAATGATCACAAAACAGTATCTACTACCATGCAATGAAACTATAGTACTACAATCAAATAAATCCATATGCAGTAAATCTAAAGCGGTAGAGGTACTTACAACACTTTTACCTTTATGAGACGCTTTTGTTTGCTTACCCATTTGACATGCATCACATAACTTCTCCTTTTCGTATTTGATGCTTGGTAAGCCTCGTACAAGTCCCTTGTTGGCCAATTTCCGGATGTTCTTCATGTTCACGTGAGCCAACCTCCGGTGCCAAAGCCAAGACTCTTCTTCTTTTGACATGAAACACTTAATAGAGGCATTAGTAGCACTTTTAAATGAAACTTGATAAATATTGTCTACTCTTGTGCCTACTAGTATCATGTCATGTGTGTCATTATGTCTAACTAGACATTGACTTGGGTGAAATTCAATTGTGTATCTTGCATCACACAATTGACTGACACTTAGGAGATTGAAAGTCATCCCCTTGACTAGAAGGACATTTTTGATCCTAAGACATTCAGATATTTGAATATCTCCTATTCCTACAACCTTAAGACTACCATTGTTACCAAATGATACATTACCTCTACTTTTGCTTTGTAGGGTAGTGAATAATGATTTATCCCCGGTCATGTGTTTGGAGCACCCACTATCAATAAACCAAGTTGATAGATGCTCCCCCTCAATCAATGCCTACACAACACGAAAAATAGATGATTTAGGTACCTAAACATTGGGACCTAATGCACCTTCAATGCAAGATTTTGGCACTCATGCCTTGATCATTTTCTTCCTAAGTCCTTGAACCCTAGAAGCATTTGATGATCTAAAATGAGTTCTAGACATCAATGAGACAAAGCTAGGTTCTTTAGGTCGGTAATCTATACCGGCCTTGTTGTAAACCGCTCTTTGAGCGTTAAGGATCATGTCTAAGATCTTGGAGCTAGTTGAGAATTTCTCAAGAAGATTCTTGAGTTTCTCAACTTCACTCTTCAAGGCCTCGTTTTCATCCTCAAGGACTTCAACATGTAAATCATCAATATCCTCATCCTTAGAGGTTTTTAATTGTTCTACCTCTAATTTTAAGGACTTCACCTTGTCCTTAGACTTCTTAAGCAAATTAGTTAAACATGCTATTGTTCTATAACATTTAGCGAGTTCGGGAGAGATTACCTCTTCATCATCCGAAGATGATGAAGCCGCGGTTGATGAATCACTTGACTCTTCACCACTCTCCATGTCTTCTAAGGCCATAAGAGCTACGTGGCGAGTGCTCTTCTCCTCCTTCTCTTCTTCGGATGAGCTGGATGAGGACTCATCCTATGTGGCTTTTAAGACCTTCTTCTTTGACTTCTCCTCCTTCTTCTTGAGTTTTGGACACTCATTTTTGTAGTGCCCCTTCTTGCTGCATTCATAACATGTGATGTTAGATTTATCAATCTTATTTTCATTAGTGTTACCTTTCCCCTTATAACGCCGACTCTTCCTCATCATCCTTCTCACAAAATTGGTCATCTCAGTTGATGAAGACTCGCTCTCATCCTCATCGGATTCGGATGAAGAAGATGAGACCTCCTTCTCCTTTTTCTTTTCATTCTTCTTCTTTGCCTTGTCCCCTGCAACAAGAGCAATATCTTTCTCCTTTGGGCCTTTGTTAGCAATCTCATGTAGTTCCATTTCACAGAAAAAGTCATCTAACTTTACAATGGACAAGTCCTTGGATACCTTGTAGGCATCCACCATGGATGACCACAAGGCATTTCTAGGAAAAGATTTGAGTACGTACCTTACAAGGTCGCGATTCTCGACCCTCTCATCGATAGAGTGCAAACCATTAAGTATCTCCTTGAATCGACCATGAAGTTCACTTACAGTTTCAGACTCTTTCATGGTGAGGTTCTAGAGTTGATTGAGGAAGAGATCCCTCTTTGCTATCCGGGAATCTCGAGTGCCTTCATGAAGCTCAATGAGCTTGTTCCATAGATCCTTGGCACTTGTGAAAAGACCAACCTTGATAAGTTGCTCCTTGGTCATCCCACACTGCAGGGTGACCACAGCCTTAGCATCAGCCTCACCTTTCCTGGTTTGTTCGGCTGACCACCTTGATGAGTCGAGTTCCTTGCCCTCAGCATCTTTTGGAGGGGTGAATCCCTCCTTGACTGAAAATCATATTCCAATATCGGTTTTCAGATAATACTCCATTCTTGACCTCCAATATTGGAAGTCGGCTCCATCAAAGAATGGGGGTCTGTTGGTGCTGAAGCCTTCTCTCAAAGTCATTCTTCTTTGCTCTTCGGGTGTTAAACCGTTGGAAAGAGCCCCAGGCTCTGATACCACTTGTTGGATCTGGGATGGCTAGAGAGGGGGGTGTGAATAGCCACCCACTTAAACACTCTGGCTCCTTTTGATTTTTTTCTGCACTTAGATTAGCAGCGGAAGAAAAACAGAACAGAAAGAAAGGAGAAAGAAAACAAACCAGCGTTAACACAGAAGATTTACAAGGTTCGGGGATAACTTGCCCCTACTCCTTGGCGTGCCCATGAAGTGGGCGATCCCTTGATCATCGGCAGATTAAGCCCCGGAATGAATCCGGTTAAGAAAATCTCTTTCTCGGTGGAGTAACCTCTTCATAGATAGTCTCAGACAGATATCAGAGTAAGCACAGAGACTTTGAGAAGAAGCTTACAGATCAACATCGCAAGCATAGAAGGCACGAAGACGAAGCTTCACACAGAGCACAAAAACAGTACACAACTCTAAGACAAGAACCTTTCACTCAGCTCTTCGTTCTCGTTGTGTCTGCTTGATTTCCGATCGATTGATTACTTGTCTCTGTTTCGCCAGCCTCCTCTTAAGCCTTTCTTCTGCTCATCACCAGGCTTTGTCAGCCACTGACCCACGACTTCGTCACCCACTGACCTACTTTGAGCTCTCAGCCCACTGAAGACCTCTTCAGCTGAGCCTCAGGTCAGTCGCCAGTCGCACCAGAAGCCGTTGAAACCTGCAAACAGATAACAAACAAACCTGTCGTAGCGAAAGTCGCTATTGACCCTCCTTCTTGGCTTGTATCGTCTCTATATCATCTTCACACTCAATAGACTGATTAGCAAAGCAAATCAAAACATATCAGAAGGTATCAGAAGAAATCAGAACGTAATCAGAAATCTGACACTAATTCAAATTAAAGTTCTGAGGCGCTGATCGGTCACCTTGACCGATCAGTACCCTCCTGACCGATCAAACTCCATTCTGATCGATCAGTGAATTTCTGATCGGTCTCACTGACCGATCAGAGATCAGGGATCGGTCACCAGACCGATCCTCAAACCTACTGTGAATTCCAGATGATTTCTAGCAAGGCACTGATTGATCAAAGAGACCGATCAGTGATGGGCCTGATCGATCCAGTGAACCTCTGATCGGTCTCACTGACCGATCAGAGACCAGGGATCGGTCACCAGACCGATCCCTTAGCCTACTGGGATTCCAAGCCCAACCACCTGATCGGTCACTTGACCGATCAGGTCAATGCCTGATCTTTCAAATCACAAACACCTGACCGATCAGGTCAAGGCCTGATCGGCCAAGCTGACCGATCAGGTGACTTCCTGACTGATCAGGAACAATCCAGATCGGTCCAGGATGGCCCTGATCGGTCAGACAGACCGATCAGGGTATCATACAGAATCTTTTGACTTGTTTCTGATTGTTCACTAGACCGATCAGCCACCATACAAAATGTTTCTGATCTATTTCTGATCGGTCACCAGACCGATTAGACACCCTGGATCGGTCACCAGACCGATCTACTATCAAGGGAATTCGTGCCAACTCCCTGATTGAACCCCAAACTGATCTACAACCGCGGGAGTTCATGTCAACTCCCTGATCGGACTTCAGACCGATCCAGCTCTGACCATTTCAACCCTGAGTCCAGAGAACAGGCTCCCTTGCCTTCTCTGACTCAGTTTGGTCCTAGAGAACGAGCTCCCGAGCCCTCTCTGACTAGTACACTCAAAGCTCAGTCCCTCGAACCAAGACCCCATGCCCAGCTTCACTCACCGGGACTTCCTTCACCTAGCTTCCCTTGCTAGGACCCGGTTTCACTTACCAGGGTTTCCTTTACCTAGCTTCTCTTGCTAGGACCCGACTTTACTCACCAGGATTTTCTTCACTTAGCATCACTCACTAGGACCCGACTTCACTCACCAGGATTTTCTTCACCTAGCTTCACTCACTAGGACCCGACTTCACTCACCGAAATTCGTGCCTAGTCCTCGACCAGGATTTAATCCGAACTTATCTTACTCAACCAAACTTAAATCGGTGTCAACACCAAAACAACAATCAGGTCAAACTGCATTAACATATACAGGCACCCAAGAAGGAATTTTATCCACAGAGAGCCGTTTGCAAACATTGTGCAGCGGATAAACTTTGAGGCCATGTATCAGGCACCCTCAAGCACTCGGGAACCCCTATTGTGCCACGTCAGTATTTGGATAAAATTTTTTGGGACTATAAATTAGCCCCCAGAGCTCAGTTCCAGAGCATCGATCACTGTAAACAAATTTCTTTCTAGTTTTTCTCTGTTTTTCTAAGCTTTCACCGTGTAAGAGGCTTCTCCGCCCAAAGGAGTTATTCAGGAGAATTGCGCTTCATTTTGCCTTAGATAGCAACCGTCCTGGTTGCAAACCATGTAATTGTCTGGCCTCTTTCTTCTTCAGTATTGTTTTATTTTAATATTATTATTTTTGTGAACTAACTTCCATCTTTGTCGAGAAAAATAAAAGATAGTCTTATATTTTTCAGTGGCAATTCACTCTCCCTCTTGCCGACCGCACGATCGCCTTCACTCTGAAACCAACTGACTAACCTCCGAATGAAGGAATGAGAAACGGTGGTCGAGCTTTAAGCAAAGATCAAAGAATTGGTCTCCAGACTCACTCACCTCAGCGAATCAGTATCAAATTGTGATTTCATCTGGTATGCCCTTAATGCCCCCAAGAATTGGTCTCCGTGGAGTGTAGATATCATCTCCAAATTTGTCTTCCATGATTCTTTTCCTCTAGCGTGTGCTCCCTCGACGGTTAGTCCGATCAAGAGCGTTCCTCGCTCTGATACTAATTGTTGGATCGTTTCTACACGCTAGAGGGGGGGTGAATAGCGTTTCTTCAATTCTTTTCACCTACGTTGTTAGTTTGCGCAGCGGAAATACAAACAAAATAAAACTAACAACAATAAACAACGCTAACAAACCCGATTTACTTGGTATCCACCCCGGACGGGTGACTAATCCAAGAATCCGTCGATGGATCACTCCCCGGATAACCTCCGGCTAGCCCTCGTCGCTCCTTGTGGGTGGAGAAACCTCGCCACAACAATTTTAGAAGACCTGAGCATAAAGACTACTATCTTGCCTTTAACCAAGACAAGATTCGTCAAGAATCTCAGCCACCACGAAATCCTATTTAAATAGGACTCGGGCTGAAACCCTCGCCACCAGTCGACTGCCCCCAGGGCAGTCGACTGGTGCCACTGAAATTCGATCGTTGCACCCCAACGTTCGAATTCTCAGCCAACTCACCAGTCACCTACCAGTCGACTGCCCCCAGGGCAGTCGACTGGTCCAAAGCTGAGACCCTTCTGTGAGTTTCATCAGTCGACTGCCCCCAGGCCAGTCGATTGGTCTACTCACATACCTAAGGTTACCCTTCCCGAGTACATTCCACTCCGCACTCGAACCCTAGGATTTCCCGAGTACAATCACACAACACTCGTACCCTCACGACTTGACTGACTCCTCGTCCGCACCCTCGACTATTGCCTTCGCGCCCTCTTCATCTTCGGCTCTCATCCCTCGGATGCACGCAAGCCTCCAGCTTGCCTCCATGTCATCCTTCACGCATGCCTCGAAGTCCGTGCCCCTCAACTCATCGTCCCTGCTCCACCAAGGTCCCTCGGGTGCACACAAGCCTTCAGCTTGTGTCCATGCCACCCTTCACCGTACCGAGGCCGTCCAGTCAAGTCAATATGTGTAAACCTGTACAACCTGCACACTCAACATACACATATTAAATACAAGGGAAAACCTAACTTAAACTCTTTGTCTAAACATCAAAACACTTGGCCACTCCGGACCACAGATTGCCTCAACATAGCCCATATGAAAATATGGGGGTTGGTGAGGAAGTGCAATTAAGATCCTTTGGTGGAATAGATCTTAATTAATGGATTGGTTTTAGATCCATTAGTGGGCTAAGATTCAACTCCTCCTCTTGGTCTCTGCCTTATCCCTATAAATACCCCATGGGATCATGAAACCAAGACTTAATCCAAGAGTTGACACCCAAGGCCTCTCTCCTCTCTTCTCTCTCTCCTCTTCTCCTCTAGGGTTCGACCGACGCAAGAGAAGGAGAGTTTCTCCTTCTCATCTCTTCCTCTCTTCTCCACCAACACTCGGCTGGGATCAACAGGGATAAGGGAGAGTTCTACTCTTCCTTCTGTGGTGATCGGCGGTGAGGGAGAAGGGAGTTTTGGCCGACGGGAGGAGGCGCAAGTGGAGGTTGTGAAGGCGCCGCAAGGTAGAGGAAGAAGGAGTTTTCGGCCGGTTGGGTGAGGAAGAAGGAGATCTCTCTCTTTCTTCTTCTTCTTCTCCTTCCTCTCAAGGTTTGCATTCGGTCCGGGGAGCTTGAGTGGCTTTGGTGGCCAGCGGTGCAAGGGAAGAGCAAGGAAGAAGCAGGCGCAAGGAAAAACCCTAACTTCTAGGCTTTTCTTGTTTCGGCCAAGACAAGAAGAAGAGCTCGGTTGGATCTCTTTGGTGATCTTGGTTCTCGGTAGCTCGTCGCCCACACGACGTCCGGGAAGGGAGGGACATAAGGTAGAAGGCCGCGAGGTAATAGGGAAGGTATCATCTCTCCCTAAGTTCCTTATGTTCTTTTGTGTCTTATTACTTTGCTTCGTCATTTCATGTTAGTTATTTAATTATTTTGATTGTGAATCATAGCTAATAATTAATTAACTGGACCCCGACCGTAAACACAAGAACCGACGATCTACTCATCGTCTCTTCCGCGGTCGTTCGGTTAGGAGAATTACAAAGCACGATCTTTGTGATTGGCCAAGTTGTAATTCGTACCGAACGATACGATGACGAGATGATCGTTGGGAGACGGGTCTCCATTCGGATTAATTTTTAATCCGTAGACATGGAGAGGTCTCTCAAGGACGACCAAGTATTCGCTAGGGAAACCCGCCAAGCCATACCCAACAAGTTTCCTCCAGATAAACTACACTGTGATATTAGATCCCTGCTTAAATAATTGTGCAAGTTAAGGACTTAGAATATAGACTTGAAGAAAGAATTAGCTCATTCATGCCCTTTAGATATGTATGATTCTTTAAAGTATGAAAACGAAAGATTAAAAGAACAAGTAGCAAAATTAGAAAATGACTATGCATGTGTTAGTTCAAATTTCTCTCCTAAAAATTGTTTTTATAATGGAGGTCTTAATTGGTATATTAGAAAACACAAGACCCAAATTACAAAAGTGCCAAAGAATTATATTCCTCCAAAATTCTTGATTAACCCTGTAGGTAGAAATTTATATTGTATTCCAAAATCAATTTTAAACTGTTAAAATATTTTTTTTAAATTCAAATCGACTATAGTCTTTGGAACAAATTCATTTGCATTTTTTTTGATAAATAGAGACTTTATCTAGTTACTGTAATCCTTTGGAATTTTTAAAAAATATTTGATGAATTTTCATGATTTTATTTTCAAAAATTATCTTTGTAATTAAATTTGAATTTTAAATATTTTAAAATTCACCCAGTTTTTTATATTCTAAACTATGTTTTTGATGTGACCAAACAGGAGAGTAATGAAATAGAAGTTAAGGAGATGCTAATTTTATTGCATTATTTCTTGTGCTAAATTGTAATATTTATTTTATTATTTTAAATAATCAATATTATTTTTGTTTGAATATCCTAACTTAACTTAGGTTATGCACATCAAAAAGGGAAAGATTGTATGTACTCAGATTGATTTTGATGTGATCAACCAAGTCAAGTTGGGTCTTGTTCTATTTTGATCCATGTGTCTAAGTGTGCAGGAGCTTAGGAATATAGGAAGTTAAGCGAAAGATACAACAGATGAGAACGATGGCACGGAGAAAGGAGCTGACGGGCTCAGTACATCCGAGAGACGCGAAGACTGCGAAAGAGTACACCAATGAAACGAGAAGGGCATGCGAGGCATCTGAGGGTTGAGAAGCTGGGGAGGAAGCTTGTTTGAGGTGAAAGGCCAGAGTCGGGTTCGGGTGAGCCTAACTCTAGTTAGCCGGAATCACCCATGCAGAAGGACGAAAAAGTAAAAGTTAACGTTGATGTTAACATTGACCAGTAGGAGGCGCCTCAGTTGCAAGGCAGCAGCTTTGCGCAAATGCAGAAGTGAGGCGCCTCAGTTTCAAACTGAGGCGCCTTAGATCAGAACTGAGGTGTCTCAGGTTGGAACTGAGGTGCCTCGAGTCAAGCTTTATCAACAGTTTACTCTTACCTTCGTGGATAAAAGCTTATTCATCTGAGGCACCTCAGATCACAACTTAGGCGCCTCAGATCCACGTCAGCCTAATGATAATTTCTGTTTTCGGGCTATAAATACTCTCTAGACCTAGGAAGAAAAATCAACAACTTGTATTCAATTTCCTAGTCTTTTTGTGAGCTTTCCAAGATTGTAAGAGACTTTTCCACCTACAATGAAGGAGACTTTTAGTGCTCTTTTCACTGCCTTGGATTAGCAACAATCCTGATTACAACCAAATAATTCTGGTGTCTCTTACTCTTTTTACGGTTGTTGTTTATAATTTCATTTATATCAACTGCATAAACTAATCTACTATTTTTGTAAGAATTTGCAAAGGATCAAGATTCTAATTTGTAGGACAATTCATCCTCCTCTTACCAGCCTACCAACGGTCCTACAGCTTGGAGATAGAAAGGTTTGTTTCATCTCTAGACAATTGAAGGAAGCATTTAGTCAATTGAATCTTTTTAGGTAGTAGACTATTTTGAAACAAGATGCTTTGTATTGGGCATGGATCGAATTAGAGAAGACTTGATTGACAAACGATATGTTGGAGAATAAGATTGTTATCTTATTCGTTAGAGTCAACTAAGATGATTTCACAATCGGCTGAAGATTAGAGCAAAAGTTAAACGTTGAAGGATAAAATTACTACCTTGGGTGATGGAGTCAATTGGAATTTGATATAGTGGTTTGGTTGGCTAGAGAAGTTCATTGAAGAAGTGTTTGAATCGATTGGAACACTAGATGCTGGTAAAATTAAATAAGGTTTTTATATTTAAATTTCAACTGTCTAGAAAAGATATTGATGGACGGAAAGCCCAGCAAAAATAATTGTGTAAGCTTATACATGGAAGATGTGTCCCCGAACATAGGTTCACCGATTCAGTGTTGTCTTAGTTTTTTATATCGACGGATTTTGTTTTAGTTTTGACGAATTAATAAATAAGTTTTTCTTAATCAGAGATTGACTTAATAACACCGGGCTTGATAATTACTCATTACGAGCCGTTTCTGATTTACTTGAATGATCGGTAAGAACTCAACATCTCAGTATCTTTAAAAAAAAAACTATAAATAAGCAACAAAGGGACCTCGAAAACCATCACTCACAAAGTGCGCATATGGTCTCTTTCTTCCTAATGGCTTCAACAATTTTTTGAGCTTCTACTCTTATAATATTTTTATTTTTATTTTACTTTTTTTACTTTCGTCTGGTGCGTATAAGGTTATCCGTAGAATCATATAATTTCTTTTTGAGAAATTATTATTCTAACAAATCAATAGTTCATAAAGTAGTACTGAAGAGTCAACTATGTTAAATGATCTTATTTTTATTTTTTATTATTGTTTTTGTTGCATTAACATATCTATTTCCTTGACTTATTTTTATTATTGCCAGAATCATATTTTATGTATTTAGTTTTTGCTCTGCAAATCTTAAAATCTCTAGTTTTAAAAATTTTTATTTACTGTTCAAGCTTCAAATTGGGCACTGATAAAAATAATGAACCAGACAGTCGCGGTGGACAGTCTAGAAGTCCAGCGTCCTAGGATTCGCGTCCCATTTGAAGGAAAAATTTTCTGTAAAATGTGCCGTAGTTGGGGATCAAACCGCGAATATCTAGATTAATGACTAGTTACCCTACCGCTGTATCAAATTGGACACTGATGAAGATCTCTAAGAAGTTCATCATAATTTTCCATGAATCAATAAAAATCATATGCAATTTTTTTCTTTATTTCTAATTAATCATCTTATTAATATATAACTTTTATGGTACCTAAATTAATTAAATAAATCACACCAAGATAACAAATTTAATATTCGAATCAATAAAATTTATTTCTTTTGTTCAATAATAACCATATATAGAGAATGTTTTAATATGCAACTAATCTTAACCTGCGCACACCTAATTTTTTTTTTATTTGATATTTTTTTCTTATACCTAAATCCCGAAACTCTAAATAATTAAGTTTAAAAAAAATCAAAAAAGAGAGAAAGTGTTTTAATATGCAGCTAATCTTAAGCTGCACATCTTATACACCTAAATTTTTTTTATTTGATATTTTTTATGTTTAATATTATAATTTAATTTCTAAATTCTAAATGACA
This sequence comes from Boesenbergia rotunda, assembly GCA_024364735.1. Taxonomy (NCBI): domain Eukaryota; kingdom Viridiplantae; phylum Streptophyta; class Magnoliopsida; order Zingiberales; family Zingiberaceae; genus Boesenbergia; species Boesenbergia rotunda. The sequence goes on along the minus strand of JAGFNQ010000153.1, from coordinate 79,319 downwards.
TAATCGTAAATTAAAAAAATAGTAAAAAACGCTGCATCTCAAGTCTGCATAGTAAGTCCAAGGGGAGGTCTACAACATAAAATTGTTATATATAGTTTTACTATGTTACAAACTGCTCCCTACGTGTTGGTATGTGTTCATCTACTAATCGATTGATCAATCAATTGGTAAATACAATCGACGCACAATTATACTTCAATCCATTAATTCAAGATAAGAAATTGCCTTGAATGGATTGACTCTTGCCTTGAATTGATTTACAAGCAATTTTCTTACCTTTGAATAGATTGCGAGCCCTAACATTTCATGGCCACCGCGATAAAATTCGATCGCCGCAACACTCCGGATACCCTAGGATTCATATTTCCTTCTTGGGTTATAATTTAAATTGGACCAGGCAACCGGAGGCTGTCGACCCAGGGCGACCGACTACGCACACGCCTCCCAATCAATTCACCAATCGATTGAAAGGCGTCGCGCACGAGCGCGCGATATAACATCCGCAACAGAGCATTCCTTATACCTTCATTCATAAAAAAATTCATGAATAATTTACGAATAAACTAATTTAATAACTTATATACTTTTTTATTTAAATATATAATAATTTATAATTTTTATAACCTTAAATTATTTAGAGTGCATTAAAAAATAAAAAAATATAAATGTCATATATTAAAATAACTCTAACTCCAACTTGATAAAATTTCTAAGAAACAAACTTCAACAAATTCAATAAGTAAATAAACAAGTTTAAACACGTTCATTTACCCCCCTAACTTTAATTTATCGTTACCATTGTAATAAAAAGTGATTATCATTTACACCCTATTATAGTAAATCTACCACTTTCTAGCCAACCGAGCATACCGTGGAGTCAATCTTAACCTAGCATACACATACCAAAGATGCATGAATTGACGAAAGTTATTTACTGAGATCGAGAAGAAAAACCTGGTCAAGCCCAAAAGACATGTTCTATTCACACTCAAGAAAATGGCACAAGTGCCAGAGTTGAGATGGCAATTGTCAATCCTTGTGCATTCCTTAAAAACATATTCAATTCAAAATTGCATACAAACAATAAGGCATTTTAGAGAGACTACTTTAGGATAAACACAGCCATATCGTATATATGGAATAGAAAGCAGAATGAGCAATAGAGTTACTTAAGGATAAACACAGCCATTTTCTATCATCTAGATTTCGTGTATAATTAATTATATATAGCCTTAATTATCCACAAAAATCTGTTACGTTAAACATTGTACTAATACAAAAGTTTTATATTACCTGGTTGTGGCTGCACTGAAAGGGTTGATGACTGGCAGGAAGGGCAGCAGCCATGAGCACTAACCTGATACAATCTGCCGATTACACCTCTTCCTCAGAACTTTCTTGTCTCAAAGCATGGAACCTTGGGAACACTGGAGGTAGGTTTGAGTGGATTGGCACAGAATGCTGCCTAGTTGAGTTGACGAGGCTGTGATCGTTGATCCTTCCGACCTCTTTGCATACTTGATCGAGAATGACAAGGAAATCTCTAACTACCATGAAAAATCTGAAAGGATGAGCTTCTTCTTTGGCCGAGTCTCCGTGGAAGTACTCAGTCAATTCCCTGACGAGGGACAGTGCCATGCTCTCTTGATCTTGCAGCTTTATCATCTCATTCTCGGCCTTCTTTAGGAAGTCGGTCATGGCATCGTTGAACCTACGGTGTTGTCCAGATTGGGCTGGTGCTTCATTCAATCTTAGGATGTCAGTGATCTTTCCAATTCCGCCAGCAAGTTTTGCGACATAACCACTGAGCACGTCAGAGTCCATGGCAGCTGCTTTCTTCACGTTGCTGAGCTCATCTCCCAAGCCAGCAACAACTTGGAGGCCAAGCTTCGCACATTCATGGTCGGATTGAAGAGTCTGGGTTTTGGCAGCAAAGCTTTTGGTGCCACAAAGGCGAGAGCATTCAGCTCTCGTGATTTCTTGCACAACAAAGTGTAGGAGTGTAGTCTTTCCATCAGTGCCTTTGATATCCACTAATTTGAGCAGTGTGTCAAGCTTGAAGGCATGTGCATCACCGCGATTTGTACCAACATTCATGCGGTTTCCAGTTTTTAGGACGGCCTCTAGAAGCTTGAGAAACAGCCTGCTGCTCCTCAGCTCTTCACAAGCAGCCTAGAATTTAGTCAACAAGTGAGTGTAAGGTCTAGTTAGCAAACCCAAGGAAATAATCAACACCTTCAATCAAATTACCTAATCCCAACATTTAGGTTGATACTGCTGAGAACCAAAAACCAAAACAATGTAAACTGATAGTGTAGGCAACAACATATCACTAGTTTCATTCATCAAAATAACTGAGAGAAAACTGATAGTGTAGGCAACAACATATCACTAGTTTCATTCATCAAAATAACTGAGAGAAAAGATAAACTACATATGGGAAATATCCGCCAAGCATGAGGGTAAATCTAACACATCAAGAATTGAATCATCATCATCAAATTGTTCTTATCTCAACTATCCAGGTCAGCTACATCAATCAAATTCCTCCGTTGGGTTCAGTACAATGCTATCATTAGTGATATCCAAATTAAACGAATCATTGTTTACATTGACCAATATTGGTTTTGGTCTTGGTTAAAACCTTACACTTTCCACTCTATTGATTCAACTCTTCTATAAAATCAATCACTTGCCTTTCAACATCATCTCAATCTCAACAGTTGAATGAAGCTTGAAATACAATCTAAATTGTCGCACAAGGAATTGTGCCTTCCAAGAAAGGTTAATACAATTATTGGTTAAGTAGAGAAGCTTTTCTGTATTCATCTCAACAAATTACAAAGAATTTAATACATTTCAATATTTCTTGATAAGATTGTTAGGACCAAAAGAATTCACATATCTCTACAATAATATGATATTGTCCACTTTGTGCCTAAACCCTCATGGATTTATTTTTGGACTCTATCCAAAAAATCTCATACTGATAGAGATATCTTTCATCTTAAAAACCCATCTTTTCTATATATTTCTAATACGGGACTTTGATTTTATTCCCAACAGAGATTACACTAGAGTCGGTCAGGTACTAAAAATGTATTTTTAGAAAATCTAAAGTTCCCCTAAACTGGATTTTATGTTTATTCAATGTTTATAAACAAGTTGTTGAGCACATATTACCTGCATTGCCACACCATGTTTGCCCAAACTATGCGGAATCAACTACACAAATCTTATCCCTTTCAAGACTATATCAATAGTAATATTCAAATGAATTTATCAATTTAACTAATATTTTTCTCCAGCTACCCCTTATATCTTCCATTATAATGAATTTCACTCTTCTAACTATGAAATTCACTAGTCAACTTTGAATATATCCATCCCGTCTCAATCTATTTTCTTTGATTTTATTATTATTTTTTAAATTTCCAACTAATTTCTCTAGAATTATGATGGCAAAAGATGATAACGCTCACCCTAAAAGCCCCTCACAACCCGTCCCCAAGTTAGTGAAGAGAGGTAAATCACGGATGGCTACTAGCTTGAGCAGTGACTAGTGCATGAGGGAGGATAAGAACTTAACAATTTCTTTGAAATTATATATATATATATATATATATATATATATTGCAAGTGTCCCGACCTAACTCGGTGGCTCATCCGCGACTAAGGGTGTGAGGTGCCCAGAAGTGATCCAAGTGTCCCGATCTAACTCGGTGGCAGACGTGCCACAGACAGAGAGAGGGGGAGGGGGGCGCAACATATCCCCTATTCACGGCTCCCACACACACACACACACAACTATATATATATATATATATATATATATATATATATATATATATATATATATATATATATATATATATATACCCAATAACGTGAGATCCATATAACTATCTCACTTATAGTGGGATAAAAACTTAGTTTATGTTGTATACATACATATATATACTATCCTTTTTCACATCTCCCACACATTTATTTTAATATTGTCATAAATTGCTTTCTAACGACCCAACATTCCAATCAAAGTATTGCAGCTTGCATCATAGTCCTATAAACTTTTCCATTTAATCTGTGGCACATACAACAATCACATAAAATTACACAAGCTACTTTCTATCTTAACTACCTATTCTTTATTCTATTGTTGTTACTTTCATCAATATATCTTTGTAAATAATGGATCTATGAGATTAAAAAAAAAATCTTACTTGTTGGAATTTCAAATCCATCCAGTTAGTCATTTGTCTATTACTTTTTATTATCGAAACTACATTTCTTACATTTGGTTTTCCTATTTACCCAAAAAAAAACATTAGTTTCTTAATTTATTCTCCCCAAGTTAAAATTAAAATTTAATGTAGGGAAAAAGTTATAATGGTGCACCTTATTTTCATGTTCATCAAGGAGGCCCCCCTCCTATAAAACTTATTAAAGGGATGCCCAATTTATTCCTGGCTACCATTTCTACTATCCTTGGATAGATTTCAATTCTAGGGGGGAAAAAATCTAACACTGTCGATTTCCTCTCCTTTGATGATCGTATTCCCCATACCAGTGGTCTCCTTTGCTTCTGGTATCCACCTCATGGTCACTTTATCATTGCATTAACACTCTCTCCTCATCAGGCTCTTCCTTGCTGCTAATTGAAGCCCTCTTAGTCCTCTTCACCCAACCCTTTAAAATGATCACACTATAAAAAATGAATAGTTTCATAGCTACACACCAAAAAATGAAAAAAAGAAGACAAACGTATCCATTAGATCTCTGATATGAAAAAAGTGTAAAAAATAAATGGTTTCTTTCATCTTAATTGAAAAATTCGCTCATTCTCCATCACAAACAACTATTATTATAAGAACTCATACAATCTCTACTTTGTCCATAGAGTTTGAGGTCTAGTCAGAGGATGAAGGTGCTAGTGTCTGATGATAGATGAAAGGATGTTGATAGAGTGGCTATGCTAGTTGGGGCAGCAACAATGACACAGAGAGAGAGGGAAAAAAAAATGATTAACGAGGTTTTTCCAACCTCGGGCGACCGGTCCCAGAGAGAGAGAGAGGTTAAATCAAAACACAATTATTTTAGAGATCAATTTTCAACCATCTTTTAATTTTCGTTGTTAGTTTGAATCTAATCAATTAAGTACTAAGATCCACAACAACCAAGCCTTTGTTTTATTAAATAGAGTCGGCTATATGAATCCTTTTATGTCATTAGACACAATCCTTTACTATATCTTTATATATATTTAAATAAATTTTATTTTATTTATCGTTACTAACCAAGTCATTTTTTATCTCTCCCTTCCTCGATTAATATGTGTATTTGTCATAGTCTCACATCGCTTAACTGAAAATTTTATTAGTTGCCTAAATACATGTTCATGTCATCTTAAATGTGTCTCTCAAAGTTTTTCCTCAATAAACACAACCTTGACTTTCTTTCTAATATTCCCATTTCATATCTTGTCCATCATCGTATGTCCACACATCCACCTTAATATGAGTATCTATGTGACTCTTATCTTCTATTTAAGTGCTCGATCCATAGTTCAACATTCAACTTCATATAATATAGTAGGCTTAACCGTTATTTTTGTAAAACTTCTCTGAAATTTAGAGGTACTTTTTCTATCATAAAGAACATGACGCCCTCATTTATTTCAACTATGTATCAAATGTAAAACATCTCTATTAACTCCTTCATCCTTTTACAAAAATGATCCTAGATACTTAAAACTCTTAGTAATAAATAATACGCCATCTCTTATCTTAACAATTATCTTGCTACATCTAATACTACTATACTATTATAAAATTAATTTAAATATTTTAAAATTTTAAAATTGGAATTTAATTAATCTTAATTAAGTTTAATTTGACCCCTTTTATTTTAATTATACAAAGTAGCTCTTAGTTTTGCAATTAGGCTTTGATTAATTTAATTTAATACATTAACTCTTAATTTGCTCTAGTTAAATTCTCTATTATTAATTAGAATAATTAAATTAATTGGGACAATTCTCTTAATTATGTGGTTGTCACCCTAGGGCCATATGAACTTTAACATCATTTGTGTGGCTTTGTAGGCACTTAAAGATGGTGACCGTATACCTAAATGATCAAACTCTTTAATCCCATAAAGACCTTCTTTATCACTTTAGATATAGTCTTGATTAACCTCTAGAAACACATCAAGACTATCTAATATTCAATGTAATGAGTTCCACAAAAGTCCTATACCACACTTATCATGCACTTCAATTTCTTTATCATCTTATAGTATAACATGCCCTAGAACTTAGCTTAATGTTTGTCTTACTCGGCTATGTTGGATTCTTTATACATGTAATTAACCCTTTACAATATATAGAATATTTCTATCTCAAACTTAACATGCTAGCAATGTCCCTGTATTGGGTTACAATTTACAAGAATTGTATGTTGGTGCAGGAAGCAATAGACAATCGAATCCTGTTTTGATATATAACAATTGGTTTAAACTTAGGTATCAGATATTCTAAAGTGTGTGCCAAGTGTGTTCCTAGGTTAAAAGAAATATAAAGTATAGTAGGTTTAGTTCCATTGATATTTTAAGTTCAGGCTATGTTGGATCCTTTATACACGTAATTATCCCTTTACAATATATACAATATTTCCATCTCAAACTCTTAACATGCTAGCAATGTCCCTCTATTGGGTTAGAATTTACAAGAATGGTATGTTGGTGTAGGCAGCAATAGACGATCAAATCCATGTTTTAATATATGACAATAGGTTTAAAGTTAGGTAGTAGATATCCTAAGTGTGTGTCAAGTGTTTCCTATGGATCAGGAGGATTGAACGCAGATGAGCCTTGGTGGGTCAAGAGGATCAAACATCAAACAGGTGAAGTCCTGATGGGTCGAGAGGAACCACCAGGCAGGTGAAGTCCTAGTGGGTTAATAGGACCAAACACCAGCCACAAGAAGTATGATGGGTTGACGAATAAGACAACTGATAGGTAAAGTCCAAACGGGTCAGCAGGATAAGACATCAAGTATAGGAAGTTAAAATGGATCAGCAGGACCGGTATTTGGCAAGGTAAAAAAGAGGACCTTCTGGCAAAGAAGACTATGAGGAGCGTCTTAACTTTGGGATGTGAGTAGACTTGCAGTTAGGCATGGACCTAACCGAGAAACCAAGAGGAGTTTCGAAGTCAAAGTCAACTAACAATTTTAACTGTCTTAAAATTATGTGATATCTATGCTTGTAGAACTTACTCTATGGTGTAGGAAAAGTTTAACTTTCAGGCTACTGGAATCCTAGCACGATGCGCTGCCCTAGTCCTAATAGAGATAATCGACTATTATGGTTTAGGAAACCTAGTTTACCACACCCATTCCGTTAACTAAGACCTTTGTGTTGAATTGTAACATAACCTGATCTAGATTATAATCTTCCATATAGGACCGGGACTGCAAAGCTGTTTGGACACAGACTCAACAACTCTTTACAAACACCTCTCGGCGACTCTATCAAGTTTGTGAAGATCTCATGAATATCCTAGCATGGGTCCCAAAGTTAAGCTTGACCAATCAAGCTGGACTAAATCAATATTGGATCCTCAAGGACAAGATTCACATTTTACATAGTCCATATCGAGGCTTTAGTCCAAGGGGAGCCAATAGGAAAACCATATTCATAGTTAGATAAGTTTCTTGTTTCTGTGTTTCTTTTTGTTACTTGATGTCTGTTTATTTCCTTTCTGCAACAAATGTCATGCTTAGGATTAGAAATAGTTAGATAAGGATCTGACTTGATTGAAACTTGCACAACCTAGTATTAGGGTGGGGCGAGATGATAGTACATTAGGAAAGCTTGTCTAAAAAATCATGTAGGGTAAGACGTACCCTATTTGGCCTTTTTAGTCCGGTGGAACTAACCGAAGCTACCTCACCAAATCCTCAACTAGTTAGACCAGGGTTTCTCAAAAAGGTAATTTGAGAATAAAATTTCTTTAAAAGACTTTGTCTAGGAAAGAGTTGATTATCCAATAAGGCTACGACCAAAGAAGTCCTCTGTGCCTCGCCAAGACTTGGAAGCCAATTATCGAAACTTATTTTTCAATTTACTAATTGTTAAACTTGAATTCAACACAAGCTTCAATCAAATCATAGTGTTTAACATAAAATCAAAAGATAAAATTAATGCATCTCACAAAACACATAAGGATTCCCTGTTTTGTCACTTAGAAATGGGTGAGATGCTTAGAACCTAAAGTTTAGCCCAACCCAACCAACTCTATCAACTCAATTAATTTTACCTTTAATATACTAAACCTAATTTACAGTTTTAATTCAACTTAATACTTTTCAAAATTCAATTGAATAATTTTTAAAATTTAACTTAATAATTTTCAAAATCTAATTTAAAATTTTTAAAATTCAATTTAATAATTTTTAAAATTTAACTTAATATTTTCAAAATTTAACTTAATAATTTTCAAAATCCAATTTAATAATTTTCAAATTTTAATTTAATAATTTTCAAAATTTAAATTAATCTTTCAAATTCAACTTAACTAATTTTTAAAATCCAAATTCAACTTAATTAATTTTTAAATCTAAATTAATCTTTCAAATTCAATCAAATTAATTTTTAAATCCAAATTAATTCAACTTAACTACTTTTCAAAATTTACATAAAGTCATTCCTTTATATAATAATTTTCACTTAGACGATTCATCCCACGTCGCTTGGAGGGCCTTCTTCCTCCGAGTCTTCTTGTTCTCCTTCAAGTTGGGACACTCTGATTTGTAATGACCCTTCTTGTTGCACCCATAACAGGTTACCTTGCTCTTCAATTTTTGACTGGTAGTAGGTTCAGATGATCATCCTTTTGTTGCACCGCCTTCTTCTTTCTTTGGCCCTTGATCATCTTGTAGTAATTCTGAGCCATCCGGACCAGCTCCGGAAGATCGATTCCGTTGTCGTCAGATTCTGAGTCGGAATCTGACTTGAGTACCGGTTGCAGCTTCTTTTTTTTCTGCTTCCCAAGGACTTTTCCTGCAAAAAGAGTTACACCCTTCTCAACCTGTGAAGCGTTAGTCTATTCATGCAACTCCAATTCAGAAATAGTTCGTCAAGCTTGATATTAGAGAGGTTCCTTGAAACCTTGTACGCATCTATCATAGATGCCCACAAAGAGTTTCTGGGGAACGAGTTTAGAGTGTACCTGATTAGGTCACGGTTTTCTACCTTGTGACCTATTGTGTGTAGATCATTCATTAACTCTTGGATCCTCGCGTGGAGTTGTACAGCTGTCTCGTCGTCTTGCATTTTAATGGTGTATAGCTTGTTGAGAAGTAGATCATGCTTGTTGATCCTTGTATCTGACGTCCCTTCGTGTAGCTCGATCAATTTGTTCCATAACTCCTTTGCGCTGCTAAAAGGACCGACGCGGTTGAGTTCCTCTTTCGTCAAGCCACACTGAAGGGTCTGTGTAGCTTTAGCATCCGCTTCTATTTTCTTTTTGAGTGAAGCGTCCCACTCTGAATATCCCTGAACTTCACCTTGTGAGTTCTTAGGGATTTCCAGTCCAGACTGGATTATAATCTATATATCCACCTGAGTTTTCAGGTGGACCTTCATTCTGCTCTTCCAGTAGGAGAAATCTTCTCCGGAGAACAGAGGTGGATGTGCGGTGTTGTAGCCTTCTTACATGCACATGAAAAAAAACCTGAAATTTTGCAAAAACAAAGAAACTTGTTCCAAGACTTAGTCTTGGATTAGTAGTGCATTATATAAAAAAATAAAAAAAATCTAGTGGTGTTGCACTAACCTCGAATATCGAAAATTTTATGAAGAAAAAAATGATTAAATCCGAAAAACTTGCTCAGTTGGTGGTTTCACCAAGATTGAGCCACCCGCTCTGATACCACTTGTGAGATCGTTGTAATCGATAGAGGGGGGTTAAATATCGATGACTTGAAATTTTTCGGAAAACAGAGAAAGTACACAGCGGAAATAGAAACAATGCTAACACTTTTTCTTTTTACTTGGTTCGGAGTCTTTAACGGCTCCTACTCCAAGGCCCACGGTTCTTGACCGTTTACGATGGACAATTCTATATTTCGAAAATGAATTACAAGTGAGAATATTCGAATACAGAATTAATTAACAACATTATACCGACGACACTGAGGAAATGGCGAAGTCTTCTCGAGCAGTGTGTCGTCGATCTTGATCGTTGTCGGCGCAGGGAACTCGAGCACGGAAGAATGATGAAGCGTGCTTGAGTTGGAAGAATTGTTGTTCTGGAGAAAAGGGGTGAAGCCCCTTTTATAGTGTGCTCATGGGCGCTGATAGGGTATAGGGTTGGAACAATGCTAACACTTTTTCTTTTGACTTGGTTCGGAGTTTTTAACGGCTCCTACTCCAAGGCCCACGGTCCTTGACCGTTTACGATGGACAATTCTATATTTCGAAAATGAATTACAAGTGAGAATATTCGAATACAGAATTAATTAACAAAATTATACTGACAACACTGAGGAAATGGCGAAGTCTTCTCGAGCAACGTGTCGTCAATCTTGATCGTTGTCGGCGGGGGAAACTCGAGCACGGAAGAATGATGAAGCGTGCTTGAGTTGAAAGAATTGTTGTTCTGGAGAAAAGGGGGGCTGACGCGTGCTTATCCGCAGACTCGGCCAAACATTATCTTTCGTCTTGGGAGCCTGGGACTGCTAAGGCGCCTGATGGCTCACAGACGCCTGAGAAGCTGACATGGCAACCTTGCTAGCTCAGCTTCTCCATCCGCAGGAAAATCCCATCTGGGGCGTTTGATAACTATCAGGCGCCTGGGTTCTCGGGGGGCTGAACCCTTTTAGGCGCCTGGGATGCAACAACTGCTTCCTTCCAGTCTTGCAACCAGGGTTAGTCCAAGAACAATATAATATTAAAAATAAGTGCATGGATAACAACTGGAGCTATCTTGGTTCTGACTTTGGATTTCAAAATAAAATCCTGGGTCGAACCGACGCCTACTGTTCCCTCTTCCGGGGAACGCGTCCTCACCTACTCCACTCTGGAGAAGTTACCTTTTTGCTAACTGGCTCCTCCGGTTGGACTTTTGCTAGGCCTCCGAGACTGCCGGATCTCAGGACGTCCGTACCTCGACCTGCCTCTACTTCTGTCCGCAATCCTCGCTCGGCTAAGACTCCTGCCCGATCTTCCAAATCAGGACTTCGGTGTCCAGTCCACGACTAGGATTTCTTACCTAACCCTCGGTCAAGTCTTCAGTACCCAGCCCTCGGTTAGGTCTTTGTGCCTAGTCCTCGACCAAGTCTTCGTGCCTAGTTCTCGACTAGGACTTCGTGCTCAACCCTGCAGGTCAAAACTTTGTGCTAGCTCAACTAAGACTTTCCTGCACACTTAATAAAACATATTAGATTACAACATAAACTCAACTTTGAACTCTTTCCATTATCAAAACCAAGTTCGATCTGGTACTTCCGACACCAACATTTCCAACATCATATTCTATCTCTCAACTTCATGATGAAATCTTAAGGTTCTACCTCCACTCTTATTGAGATCAAGACCATGAAGATTCATAGTATCCGTACTACAATAGTAGAAGACTGAATCTCCAAAGAAGTTAAAACACGACTTTGCTAGGGTTAGCTGACAACTGGTTTGAGCAATGCAAGCGTAAACTAGTCAGTTGAAGAATTGTAAGTGAACTTGGACTTTCCTAGCTCAACTAGGACTTTCCTACACACTCAATAAAACATATTAGATCACAACATAAACTTAACTTTGAACTCTTTGCCATTAACAAAATCAGGTTCGATCTGGTGCTTCCAACACCAACATTGCCAACATCATATTCTATCTCTCAACTTCATGATGAAATCTTAAGGTTCTACCTCCACTCTTATTGAGATCAAGACCATGAAGATTCATAGTATCCGTACTACAATAGTAGAAGACTGAATCTCCAAAGAAGTTAAAACATGACTTTGCTAGGGTTAGCTGACAACTGGTTTGAGCAATGCAAGCGTAAACTAGTCAGTTGAAGAATTGTAAGTGAACTTGTTCATAAATCCTCATAACACATGATGGTGATTGAAAAGATTGGTCCACTAGATAAAAAATTTAGCTACCAGTAGACAAAAAAGCCACTGCCGCACATAACCCGCAAAAGGAGCAGTTAGAGAAGAAAGTTAAGGCAATCAAAAACAACAAACTTACAGCTATCCATTTTAGCAACTTGATTCACAAATATGCAGCATATTGAGCAGTAATTTTAAATGATAAGGAAAAATAACTTCTTCAGACAGTCCAAGATTTACCTCAAGAGTTTCAAAAGATTTCTTGAGAAATTTGACCTCTGAATCAAAATTGGCAATATAAAGCATGGCCTCAACCCTCTTAAATGCAAATGGAATTTCAAGCACTGCTCTGAGAAATTTTTCTGCTGAACCAAGCTTTATAACTGAGTCCTCTTTGAATTCTTTCAATTTATGTTCTTCTTCTTTGTTAGGAGTCATCTTTAATAGGGTCTCCAGCAGTTCAGTTCCCAAACTATCTGCATTCCCTGTGTACAGCAATGACCAACTTGTAGTTCATCTTAAAAGAGTTATTTGAGTAGGAAAGCCATAAGTATATGCACAGGAAGATTCTTGGACGCATTACATGCAAAGTTTAAATGTATTAACTAGAAGAACAGAAAAATACAACTGAAGATTGACAGGCCATTTCAAAGACACTTAAGTGGAAGGTTCCAAAGAAAGGATGAATTGTGACAAAGAATTGCAATAGAAGGGTAAAAGATTTTTGTAGCTGGTCCCAATGTTGGGACTAACACAGTTTGTGCACAATGTTCCTATTTTTCTGGCATGCAAGTCAATCTGACAATTTGTGTGCAAAGTTCGTATTTTCAGGCAAATAGCTGAAGATTATGTCTACAAGTATACTTCTCATGAGAGATCAATAGAGATCTTCCAGCGATTTGATTGGAAGTCTGACAATCTTGAGGAAGAGATCATTCCTACTAGATTTGGAAGCCTATTGGCAAGTATGCTTAGTTTGCATAGGATTTTAGGAGGAAAAATACACATATATATGTTCTTCAAGAAGGAACATTTTCATGTCAAAAGCATCTTAATGGCTTAGGATGGGTTTGACTTTTCTTTGATCTCAAAAGTGAATTGAGCAAAAGAATTTTCCGATAGAGTGCATAATCAGAAACAACTTAGTGTTTGGCAACCAGACTGATATGTATGATATATCCAATGTAAATAACAATAATATGATAAAAATGGAAACCAAACTGATATCAAGATAATCCAATGTATATAACATATAATAAGATATAAATAATAATATTATTTATTTATCATCTAATTTTGAGGGATAAAGCCCATTTTAGTCTCTCTTGTTTTTTCACTTATCCCAAAATAGTCTTTCCTCTTTTCGGGCTGCCAAAATAGTCCCTTATGTTTTAAAATATTTCCCGAATTCATCCTCACTTTAGATTTCCATTAAAAACAAACGAAGATAAAGTCTTATCACCCATTCATAAGTCCATTTTCGTCACTTTTATTTGTCACTTATCCAAAAATAATCTTTCCTCTTTACAGACTGCCAAAATGGTCCCTCATGTTTCAAACTATTTCACGAATTCATCTTTCCTATTAGATTTCTATTAAAAATAAACAAAAATAAAGTCCATTACCCATTCATATCTCTTGTTAGTTCATTTTATCGTATTTTCTTAAAATTAAAACCTTTTTTCTCTTTTAGCTAAATTAATTCCGAATTATCAATACATATTTATCAATTATAAAACAACAAGAAATAAAATTTATGAAAAGTTGTTTTGATGAGCCATAAAAGTTTAAGTTATAATAAGAGAAAATACAAATGCTTTTATGATATGCGAGTAGGCTAAGCCAGAGATTAGATAACTTCCATTCAAATCATGCATCGTTACAAGAATATCTTTTTATATAGAAATGAACTAACGAGGGATATAAATAAGTGATGGACTTTATTTTCGTTTGTTTTTAACGAAAATCTAATAGGAAAGATAAATTCAGGAAATATTTTGACAAACATGAGGGATCCTTTTGGCAGCCTGAAAAGAGAATGGACTATTTTTGGATAAGTGACAAACAAGAGGGACGAAAATGAGCTCAAATCATTTTGAAACATGAGGGACTATTTTGACAGTCTGAAAAGAGGAGGGACTATTTTGGAATAAGTGAAAAACAAGAGGGACTAAAATGGGCAACTACAAGTTAATAATTAATACATGACATTTAGTGTGTAATATTATGCAATATTTTTAACCTTAAATGTTTGCAATAATAATATCTACACGTGGTTATTTCCAATATTTTGCACAAATTTATATAATTTAGTAGTTTTTTGGGAAGCAGTTTTCAACATATACCTCCTTATTTCAATGCATTGACAAAATGCTTTGGGAAGGTGGTGCATGAGGAATTGTACTTGAGCATCAATTGAATCCACAAATTCTTTGCAGCTTGAAACATTATAGAAATGCATTAGGTATACCTCTATTAGGTTGATTAATCCATGAATATTTGTAGTTGTTGCTAATTATATATGATGGTTTTTATTCTTATCAGATGGTGTAATTTCTTCCTTTTCCTTTATCTCATGTACTTGGCTTCAGTTACTGACAAAGAAAAAAAAAAGTTCCATAAAGTTTGAATTTGAAGGGAAAAAATAAGGGCAAAAATCAACATGGCCCCCTTTATTATCATTTTCATCAAAAAGCTAGTCTTTTTTTCAAAAAAAAAAAATCAAAATAATACTCCAACATATTTCTTACTCAAAAATACTATTATTCCAATGTTGTAAAAGTGACAAAAAAACGATTCACTTGCCCCAGTGTCCCTACTATCCTATTCTAGGATCAACATGGAAGAGATAAATCACGATGGCTACTAGCACGGATGCTATGACTAGCACGTGGGGAGTGCAGACACACTAGCTTTGTCAGGTTTTGACCCCCAGACTTCAAAGTGACAACATCGCATGCGCGCTATTCCAGTGTTGTTGTAACAACTACGACATGTAGCAATAAATAGGTTCAATATTTTCTTTGTAGTTTAAGTTGATCGAAATTACTATAAAAAACTCTATCAACTTGTTCAAAATTACTAAAACTTGATTAAAATTATTTTAACTTAATCAAAATTACTCAACTTGTAGTCGTTAGCAGCTATGTCATAGTTATTATAATAACATTGAAATAAAGGTAGATTCTAGATGAGAAATAGGTTGGAGGATTATTTTCACTTTTTTTTTTAACAAAAGAGTTTTGTCAAAAAAAAAAACAAATAAGAGATTTTCCTTAATCTTGTAAAAAAAACAAGGAAAGAGCCTGAAGGCTTTGGAAATTTAAACAGAGATTTACCAGACCTTCTAACAGGGCTTCACAGACTTCCTCCTTAGTCACATTCAAAGCCCTAAGAAGAATAGCAATGTTTTGAGACTTCTTAGGATCGAGGACTCTGTTCTCTTGAGTCAGCGGGAAAAGGGCGCGCCCCTTGTTCATCTCCTCCGTCGCCGTGCTGGTCACATTGCGGATGAATAGCGTCTCGATCATCTCCTCATTCACTCTACGAATCCAAACAATGATCCCAACAAATGAGTAAAAAAAGTTTTAAAAAAAAATGAAGAGAGAGATAGAGAGAAATCAGTTTCAGTATCTTACTGGAATGAGCTCGACCGCAGCTGATCCCACACCATTGTTCGATCCGAGCTTGCCCGGACCTTGTCCCAGAGCAAAGGCTTCAGCTTTGGCCGA
Organism: Boesenbergia rotunda; assembly: GCA_024364735.1. NCBI lineage: Eukaryota > Viridiplantae > Streptophyta > Magnoliopsida > Zingiberales > Zingiberaceae > Boesenbergia > Boesenbergia rotunda. The sequence continues at coordinate 63,476 of JAGFNQ010000153.1, read as the reverse complement.
GGAGTCTCCTCATCCTTCGCATTCTTCGATGATTCTTCCAACGCTGAGGGATTCCTGATCTTCTTGTCCGGTACAAGGTCTGGTGTCTGTAAATCCTTCAGTTTCCTGACAGGACCATCCCGAAAACAATAAGGTCGAGATGGCCGCGGAGGTGGAGGAGGTGGAGGCGGCGGTGTCGGAATTTGTCGGTCTGGCCGTGCAGATGGGGCGTTAGTAGCGAAATGGCTGTGAGTGAAGTCGTTATCATATAACGAATCCACTGGATTTGGGTAAGAGAAGCCAAATGTTTTTATTTTCCCATCAGATTCCTTTTTCTTGTCTGAAAATGGAGAAGGTAGCGAAGCGCGGTTTCGCTTCGGAGGTGAAGGGGTCATTGGCCGGAGAGGAGGCGGAGAAGGCAGTGGAGGGTATAGAAATCCAACGCCTCCTGAAGCCAAGTTCCTCTCAGTCATGGGCTTGAGCGATCTGCCGCTAGAATTCGAAGGGCTCAACCCGAACGGCGGGGACGGAATCGTCGGCGGCGACGGAGAAAGCGATTTCCCCGAAATCGAGGACACAGTGCTGATCGCCGATCCGCATTTCTCTACGGTGGCCGGAGGTGACGTATTCCCCAGGCTCGAAGGCACCTTCGGCGAGTAGAACTCCTCCGTCGGCGAGCTGCCACCGTCAACATTCCCGTACCCCTGCGGGATCTGTCGTGATAGAGGCGGAAGTGGGCGAAGCTCAGGCGACCCAGTCTTGGAAAGCGGAGGCGACGGGCCCACCTGCAGGGCGGAGTCGGCGGACGAGGAGTGGGGGTGAGTTTGCTGGCCGCGAGAGTCGACGAGCGTGCCGAGATACAAGAACTCAGAGGAAGCAGGAGGGGGCTTTGGGTCGGCGATGTCGGGCTGAAACAAGCGAAGCGAGTCGGAGCGGGCGTCAAAGCCTCGCGCCGGGCGGAGTCGGCGGAGAAAAAATGCGGCGGCGAGGGCAAGCGCAAGGAGGGGGAGGAGGAGCGCGGGGAGGAGGAGGAGGTGAGTGGCCGGGGCGCGGCGGGGTGGGGCGGAACGGGAGGCCGGGAAGATGAGCGAAGAAAGGTTGGCAGGGAAGGTGGGCAGTGCGGGCGGAGGAGGGGCGAGGTAGGCCGGGAAGAAGCCCTGCTGCGGTTGCGACGCCGAAGACGAAGACGACGAAGAGGCCGAAGACGAAGCGGAAGGGTATTTGGGGAAGGGCGAGGAGGCGGATGGAGGCGGCGCGGGGAAGAAAGGGACGTGGAGAGCTCTGCGGTTGTGGAATGGCGACGGCATTGTGTGGATCAATGCACTGCACGAAGGAAGGAAAAGGAGGAGTAGCGTGAGATTTTGTACCGTTGTGAGAGGAAGGAGACGAAGACGGTGATGATGTCGTGCGACAGAAAAGGCAGAGGAAAAAGACGAGATTGGCCCATGTGAATGGTAGACGGGTGGAGGAGGACTAAGGTCTAGGGGCACTGCAGTGGTTTGCCTGGGTAAATGGTAAACGCAAGTCGGAGGCTCGGAGGACTCGCATAAGCTTCCAAATCTCCGACCAAATCTATCGTCGTTTTAGACTTTCTAAATTGTTAAAATACTCTTTTAATTTTAAATTATTAAGGAATTTAATTTACTATGATCTCTGGACGTTGTTTTTTGTTTCCTTTTTCAAATTTAATGTCTCCTAGAATTTAACATTAAAAAAAACTTATATGTGATGTGACACTCAATAAAATATTTTTTATGCTTAAAAATGATTGGATATAAATTTTTGAATACAAATTAAAATGAAACTCCTTATTTTTTTTTATTGTGAAAAAGATGTTCCAATTTAAAAAAATATCAAAACAATAGTAATTTTTTTATCTTATCTTATTTTTATTTTAAAAATACTCTGGTTCTAATACTGTTAAGTTTTGATCAAAACTTTATTCAAACTGTTACAAATGTTAGAAGTTTTGACAAATTGCTCTATATTATATCAATTTTGAATAAAGTTGCAATTTTTTTATCGGATGTCTCCGAGCAGACATCAATTTTGAAGAAAGTTGTTATGCGTTGCAATAGTTTTAGCTAAAATTACTATGATAGCAATGAAATAAGGGTCTTTTCAGTATACAAAATGAGATGTGCATTGTTTTAATATTTTTTTTTAAATCGAGGTGCCCCTCTAACAAAAATGATAATGCGAGACGCCCTTTTAATTTGTGTTTACTGATGTAATGAAAGTCATCTGCCAGTATTGAAAAAATCTAAAAAAAAAAAAGAGCTAAAGTTTATGACCCTTGCCTTGTAGAATTTTTATTAACAAATGTACCTAAGTGATTTGCACTTCAAACATATTTCACGGTCTATGACTCTTTTAGGTGAGTTATTTTAAATCCCATTAATTATTTTTTCCTTTTCGGGACAAAGAAACCTCATATAAAATATTTTTTGCAAAGTAGGGAACAAAAGATTGGAAAATAACTATAATACTAGGGTGGAAATTACAACACTTCTTGGAATTCTATTTATAGTCTTTAAGTTGTGGAACTATCACCCTATTTGAAAAGGATGGAAAATCAATTCCTTCCGGAATTGAAATTCGAAACTCGAATAAATTTTTAGAATGGAATTGATATAGAACTGAATTCCAATTCCATCAAACAGAGTGAAAGTAAATCAGATTTCTTTATGTTTGATTTAGATTCCAATTTTTCTGAAAAATTAAAATTACTAAAATATGCCCTTTTCCCTTCGCAAACCACCCGGCAGCTTTTTCTGCCGACTTCCTCTCCCAACTTGATTTCTCTTCCTCTATATGTGAGGCTGAAACCCTCCTCTTGGTCGGAGCTCTTCTCGTGTGTATCTTTTTGTTGCGGGGCAGTGGCGTCGAGTAGCCTACAATGCGTGGTAGATCGTGCGATGCTATCACTCTCGGTCATCATCGATGATTCCTTCTTCTTTTTTGTGCAAGCCCTCCTTCTCTTTGTTGCTGTCGTTGCTCCTTGTGGCAGTTGCACTTCCTCCGTCGATAGCAATGGGTGCTGATGACATTTGGATGTCACTGAGCTTCTGTTTTATTAAGTTGTTAGTAAAATATTAAGTTTTATTGATGAAAGATAAATTGAATTCAATTCTGATAGATTTCAAATTAAGGAATTCAATTCAGTTCATTCATTAATTCATTTCAAATATAATAATTGAATTCAATTCTTGATGGAATTCAATTCAAGTTCATTATTTAAAAACTTTTCAAACGGAATGTATGACTTTTTTATTTTGTGGCAAAGCTGATCAACTCAATTATTTTTAGTTGATTGTTTAATTCTCAAGGCCACTTCAACTTTCTACTTAATTAACAATGGATCTCTAAATCGATTCACCTGGGCTATAATCGACTATTCCACCAAACAACTCCTTTAATTGACTAACTTTGTTCGAGTCTACTGAGCCACTTTATCATATAACCCAGCTAACATCTACAACTTTTCTTTGCTTGATTAACAATCTTATTTTTTATTCCTACTAAGGAATCAATCGACTTCCCAATCGAATAATTTCAATTAATTGACTACCCAATCGACTCAACCATGTCAATCAACTCATCTGAATTAGAAACATTCTATTCATGAGCAGACATCCTGAGTCGATCGTCTCAGCAAATCAAGTAACTTGATCATTGACCATGACTAAATAATTAATCGAGTCATCACCTAAGTCAAGTCAACTGTAAGCCCAAATTATAGGTTATTTGATTCTCATTGCTCACGTAATTACAAATTTATTTTGCTCATGAAGTCAAGTCACAATCCCTTAAATTCACCGACTCTGGCTCGTTTCCACATCTTTCACTCATTCGCCTTTTCCAACTCCCGTTAAAGATGTGGCAACTTAACTATGCCTAGTAGTCATCTCTAATTAGATCCTCAATCCATTGATGCTATCCATGTAGCATCCTTCACTCATTCACCTAAGTAGTCCACCTATTGTAACTCTCATCAAAGTTATCTCGTTCTACGGTCCCTCAAGATGTCTCGCATCATTCTTCTTCAATCTCTAGTGGGTCTCGAGTCATCAAGCCACACCAATTTGGTCGCACTAAGCATGTCATCAACCACTACTCAACCTTGTTGATTTACAAGCTCTACTAACTTGGTATCCATCCTACCAAATCCTTGTGCAACTTAATGCTCATATTAGTAACACAGGCAAATTTAACTTAAATTCTTTGCCTAGCACATTAAATACCTTGGTTGACCACAACCACTTAGGATACAATAGCACTAATAAGTCCAATAAATGACAAGTCTATGTAGATGCTATTATTTTTCGGCAATTTACCAAAGGGCGTACGCAACAATCGGTAATTACCAACGGGCGCACCATGGTTTTATTTTCACCAAAGGGCGCACTCATTATAGTGAACTTCCTCTTATACCCCTCATGTTATCTATTGCCTTTCTCTTTCTCTCTCAGTAATAAATTCTGTGACGTCAGCACATGCAACGTGACTTAATTACTGACTTTTATTTTAAAATAATATCTAATGGAATCGGCGCTAAATTAAAAAACGTAAGGTAAAAATTAAAAAAATATTTCACTTTAAAAATTTCTCATCCAACGTGATTTAAAAATATAAATAAATAATTTTTATTTTTATTAATAGAAATTAATATATTAAATAATATTTAATAAATATATTAATGTATAAAAAGTTTTTGGAAACAAACTGTTGGATTTAAAAATATAAATAAATGATTTTATATTTGATTAATAGAAATTAATATATTAAATAATATTTAATAAATATATTAATGTATACATATGTTTTGAAAAAACTGATCGTGGTAGCTTTCAGGCCCACGCTGGGCCTGAAATATTTTTATTTCAGGCCCAGCATGGGCCTGAAATTTTTTATTTCAGGCCCAGCGTGGGCTTGAAATTTTTTATTTCAGGCCCACGTTGGGCCTGAAATCTTTTGATTCAGGCCCGACGTGAACTCAAATTTTTTTTCTATAAAAAAACCTATCAAAACACTTAATTTTATATTCAAACGCAAGGCCTGAAGTCATCCCAGGAGGGTTTAAAGTCAAATAACTTCAGATCCTATAAATAATTAATTTAATAAATAATAATTAAATATAAAAAATATTTTTAAAATAAAAAATTTTTAGTGAGGGCCTGAAGTCATCAGTGACTTCAGGTCCTCTATCTGAAAAATTTTCCCTTAGGCCTGAAGTCATCCGACTTCAGGCCTAAGGAGGGCCTGAAGTCATCAGACTTCAGGCCCTCCATTAAATATATAAAAATAATAAAAACTTTTTAAAAAGGTATAATATATAATTACATAATAATAAAATGTTATAGGAGTGGTTTAGGTATATCGGTGAGTTTTGAGCAAAACTCACTGATGGACCTACCATATTTGGAATTCTGAAAACTCATTATCAGTAGACAGGGTTGAGCTAGGAGATGAGATTATGGGTGCCGAAACCTCTAATCTTGCCGTATCACCAATGCTATAGCAGTGGTTTAGGTATATCAGTGAGTTTTGAGCAAAACTCACTGATGGACCTACCATATTTGGAATTCTGAAAACTCTATATCAGTAGACAGGGTTGAGCTAGGAGATGAGATTTTGGGTGCCGAAACCTCTAATCTTGCAGTATCACCAATGCTATAGGAGTGGTTTAGGTATATCAGTGAGTTTTGAGCAAAACTCACTGATGGACCTACCATATTTGGAATTCTGAAAACTCTATATCAGTAGACAGGGTTGAGCTAGGAGATGAGATTTTGGGTGTCGAAACCTCTAATCTTGCTGTATCACCAATGCTATAGGAGTGGTTTAGGTATATCAGTGAGTTTTGAGCAAAACTCACTGATGGACTTACCATATTTGGAATTCTGAAAACTCTATATCAGTAGACAGGGTTGAGCTAGGAGATGAGATTTTGGGTGCCGAAACCTCTAATCTTGCTGTATCACCAATGTTATAGGAGTAGTTTAGGTATATCAGTGAGTTTTGAGCAAAACTCACTGATGGACCTACCATATTTGGAATTCTGAAAACTCTATATCAGTAGACAGGGTTGAGCTAGGAGATGAGATTTTGGGTGCCGAAACCTCTAATCTTGCTGTATCACCAATGTTATAGAAGTAGTTTAGGTATATCAGTGAGTTTTGAGCAAAACTCACTGATGAACCTACCATATTTGGAATTCTGAAAACTCTATATCAGTAGACAGGGTTGAGCTAGGAGATGAGATTTTGGGTGCCGAAACTTCTAATCTTGCTGTATCACCAATGCTATAGAAGTGGTTTAGGTATATCAGTGAGTTTTGAGCAAAACTCACTGATGGACCTACCATATTTGGAATTCTGAAAACTCTATATCAGTAGACAGGTTTGAGCTAGGAGATGAGATTTTGGGTGTCGAAACCTCTAATCTTGCTGTATCACCAATGCTATAGGAGTGGTTTAGGTATATCAGTGAGTTTTGAGCAAAACTCACTGATGGACCTACCATATTTGGAATTCTGAAAACTCTATATCAGTAGACAGGGTTGAGCTAGGAGATGAGATTTTGGGTGCCGAAACCTCTAATCTTGCTGTATCACCAATGTTATAGGAGTGGTTTAGGTATATCAGTGAGTTTTGAGCAAAACTCACTGATGGACTTACCATATTTGGAATTCTGAAAACTCATTATCAGTAGACAGGGTTGAGCTAGGAGATGAGATTTTGGGTGCCGAAACCTCTAATCTTGCTGTATCACCAATGCTATAGGAGTGGTTTAGGTATATCAGTGAGTTTTGGGCTCAAAACTCACTGATATACCTAAACCACTCCTATAGCATTGGTGATACAGCAAGATTAGAGGTTTCGGCACCCAAAATCTCATCTCCTAGCTCAACCCTGTCTACTGATATAAAGTTTTCAAAATTCCAAATATGGTAGGTCCATCAGTGTGTTTTGCTCAAAACTCACTGATATACCTAAACCACTCCTATAGCATTGGTGATACTATAAGATTAGAGGTTTCGGCACCCAAAATCTCATCTCCTAGCTCAACCCTGTCTACTGATATAGAGTTTTCAGAATTCCAAATATGGTAGGTCCATCAGTGAGTTTTGCTCAAAACTCACTGATATACCTAAACCACTGCTATAGCATTGGTGATACGGCAAGATTAGAGGTTTCGGCACCCAAAATCTCATCTCCTAGCTCAACCCTGTCTACTGATAATGAGTTTTCAGAATTCCAAATATGGTAGGTCCATCAGTGAGTTTTGCTCAAAACTCACTGATATACCTAAACCACTCCTATAGCATTGGTGATACTGCAAGATTGGAGGTTTTGGCACCCAAAATCTCATCTCCTAGCTTAACCCTGTCTACTGATATAGAGTTTTCAGAATTCCAAATATGGTAGGTCCATCAGTGAGTTTTGCTCAAAACTCACTGATATACCTAAACCACTCCTATAGCATTGGTGATACTGCAAGATTAGAGGTTTCGGCACCCAAAATATCATATCCTAGCTCAACCCTGTCTACTGATAATGAGTTTTCAGAATTCCAAATATGATAGGTCCATCAGTGAGTTTTGCTCAAAACTCACCGATATACCTAAACCACTCCTATAACATTTTATTATTATGTAATTATATATTATACCTTTTTTTTTAAAAAGTTTTTATTGACTTCAGGCCCTCCTTGGGCCTGAAGTCGGATGACTTCAGGCCTAAGGGAAAATTTTTCAGATAGAGGGCCTGAAGTCACTGCCCTCACTAAAATTTTTTTATTTTAAATATATTTTTTATATTTAATTATTATTTATTAAATTAATTATTTATAGGATCTGAAGTTATTTGACTTCAAACCCTCCTGGGATGACTTCAGGCCCTGCGTTTGAATCTAAAATTAAGTGTTTTGATAGGTTTTTTTATATATTAATATATTTTTTAAATAGAAAAAAAATTTGAGTTCACGTCGGGCCTGAATCAAAAGATTTCAGGCCCAACGTGGGCTTGAAATAAAAAATTTCAGACCCACGCTGGGCCTGAAATAAAAATATTTCAGGCCCAGCGTGGGCCTGAAAGCTACCACGGTCAGTTTTTTCAAAATATATGTATACATTAATATATTTATTAAATATTATTTAATATATTAATTTCTATTAATCAAATATAAAATCATTTATTTATATTTTTAAATCCAACAATTTGTTTCCAAAAACTTTTTATACATTAATATATTTATTAAATATTATTTAATATATTAATTTCTATTAATAAAAATAAAAATTATTTATTTATATTTTTAAATCACGTTGGATGAGAAATTTTTAAAGTGAAATATTTTTTTAATTTTTACCTTACGTTTTTTAATTTAGCGCCGATTCCATTAGATATTATTTTAAAATAAAAGTCAGGAATTAAGTCACGTTGCATGTGCTGACGTCACAGAATTTATTACTGAGAGAGAAAGAGAAAGGCAATAGATAACATGAGAGGTATAAGAGGAAGTTCACTATAATGAGTGCGCCCTTTGGTGAAAATAAAACCATGGTGCGCCCGTTGATAATTACCGATTGTTGCGTACGCCCTTTGATAAATTGCCGATTATTTTTTTGTTCAACTAAGAATTTTTTCTTGAATGAGTTTACTACTTTCATGGAGAGAATGTTTGAAAAGAGCATGGAGAAAAAACTCAAGTTCTTATAAAGATTATTGATAAAGTAAATTCTGACTGTTGGAAATCATTTATAAATAGTCTCTATCAGAGAGTTGCTCAGCACAATTTGAATTCTCTTCACTTTCATTTTTTCATGTTGAGTAAAAACTCTCCCCAAGGGCCTTCTATGCATTGTTGATTTTATTTCACATCATTCTCTCTTGAGTAATTTCTATCGTAGAAGCCCTTGATTATGAGTATCATAATATTTTTTTAGAGCCTTACATTCTTAAGGCAATGAGCATACTTGATCCCGGGCCAGCTTATGTGTGGCTTGACTCGGCAGCCTGACACCTCGTCGGCAGAAGATAGATTTATGGGCTCCGGGAGCCCATGGGATATAAGGCTTGTATTGGTGGTTCGGCCTAGTTCCCTCGAGAACGGGAAGGATAGGCCCGGTAAAAGGTAATCGTCTCGATTAAGGGGATCGGAAGTCCCCGAAAGGCCCCCGGGTCCAGCAAGATCTGGATTGGGAGGCCCGAGTCCCAAGAGCCTCAATTCATAACGTCACTGAATCTCAGTTCTCCCGAGTCGGGGGAACCCTAAACTCAGAGCATCTTCAAGACATACACAACTATACGCTTACACATCACTCGGCTCGGGGTCCTCGATCAAGCGCGTGGCGACCCACGTTCCTTAGAATCAGCCTGACCGAGCATCCAAACTATCGCGGGCCTGCCCCCGCACCCCTCTCAACAGTTTGGCTCCCAGCCGTCGCGTGGCGTCCCACGCTCCTGGGGTAAGCCCGAACTAGAGGAGGCTTTACTTGATGTATCACCGAATCGCACCAACACTCTAGGCCCCTCAGTCGGCCTCCTCATCTTGTGCCCTCAGTCGGCACCGATACTCTAGGCCCTCAGTCGGCCTCCTCATCCTGTGCCCCCAGTCGGCATTCGTCGTGACTCGCCAGAATAACCACTCCCTGACACAGGACTAGCAGAAGGAGTACGGGGCTGGCAGGTAAGGCATCATTCCGACATTAATAGCAAGCATCTCGCTGACGCCATGATCATCCTGCCACATCCTGAGCCCCGTACCCCAACCACATACCTCTGTGTCAGGTCGAGCGGCGCCCAACAATGCTAACCATTAAGTTGACAGTGCCCTTTTCCTTATTCTGGTGTGCGACACCTTGCCCTGCCACCTCTGGGTATGTCTTGCCCTGTCCTCGCTACGAGACAAAAGGTGGCAGGTTGGGCAGCAACTGTCAGTTTCCCCGGCTATATAAGCCTCTCCACTTCGACGCCCGCAGGTACGCGCAATAGTGATTTGGCTACTGTTGCATTTCCTTTTGCCTTCCACTCTCGAGGACTGACTTGACCGTCGGAGTGTCTGTCACGCCCCGAGACCCAGGAGCCGCTGAACCAATATAAAATCGGGCAGCACCTCCCCCTGTCCGGCGGACAATTTACACATACATATAATATCCAAACAACCCACACAATATATATTTGGCCTCAAACCTCAAAATCAAGACATAACATAACCATAACACAACGTAAACCATACCTAATTGCAGACCGGTCCGACTTATGACAAAACACCTAATACATAAACCCCCTGAGGGCATACAACAACACTCACAAGACATATACAAATAGCTACAAGACATATGAAACAAAAGCCTTTCCAAACACAAAACAAAACCATGTCGTTACGATGGGTAGGGACTGGCTGCTGGGCTCTTCTGGCGACTCCAAGTATCTCAACCTGAAATAAAAACATAGGCAACGGTGTGAGTCCAAACGAACTCAGCGGATACCTAACAGATATGCATAATAAGTTATACTAGCAACAAGAGTCACGCGGATACAGTCTCATAAGTACAATAGGAAAATGCATACACTGAAGGTACTGAATATAGGTACATACCAGAATCCATCTATCCTGTAGGGTGGTGGAAACAAACCCTATAGAATAAGTACAATATATAATCCAAGGTAAACACGTGTCCGGTATATGCATGTCAATCAAAATGCAGCAAGCAATGCACGATGCAAAATATGCACATGGTGCAATGACATGTGTCACCCCTGACACCAGTCAGATCATCGTCTACCTATCATAAATGAACGTCCGAGTGGGTAGAGCTATGACAACTGTACGCACCCTGCTATCACTGCTCCTGAGTGACCGAGTGGACAGGATGCTGGCGGAGGACACCCTCCTACTCCAAGCAATGGGGGAGTCTCGCTCTCATCTTCTCGTGTCTCAAGACGAAAAGGGATCCCTGGCTACTACCACGCCCGGAACCACCCTCCAAATAGTGGTCGAACGGAGCAATATAGGGCAAATGCACACACTCTATGGTAGCCACTACCCCTGAGTGGATGTGTGTGCATATCCTCATGTAACTAGCGATGGGCTCAGACTACATAGGAGCCGATGATCGTCAGTATGCAACAATGCAAGGATGGTGCATGCCACTAACACATACAACATCCACCAAGTCCTCATCTATCACCTCAGTGTACTATGTATATGTCTGAATCTTATATCATGGGATACAAGTAACCTACGAGGTATACTGACAACATAACCAATGATCCATCAATGTCAAATGCAAGGGAACATATCACTACCTCTATGCACATATATACACATGACAACCAATGAGACTATATGAAGCTAAAAGGAGGATCACCTCAAGGATAAGCAACAGATGTCAAGTATAGGTATACTAAAGCAGATATAGCGTATAAACTTACTGCTATCTATAACAAACTATGCATAGCAATATGACAATATCTAAAGAGATAAGTCAAAGATACCCGTCTCAAAAGTAAGATGTTCGTATCAGGAAAGAACCTCCCGTCCGATAATCAACAACGATAGCCCAATAATGCCCTATATCAAAGGTATAATTTTTAGCTACAATAATATATAATTTATAGCTAAACGAGTTATCTCAATTTATTAGGATCGTCCTTATTGTCGAGTTTTATTTAATTAATTACAATTAAATGAGTAGCCCTAATTATTCCCAGTTACCTAGATTAGATTCATATTAGGTTTTCGAAACCTGAATTGTCAAGTTTAAGTTATTAGGTTTAATCTCAAGTTAAACATAATCCGTAGTTCAACCAATAGCTCACCCACAACCAATCAACACCATTGACAACAAGCTCACATAGAGAAAACCCCAAATGTAAACCCCTTCAAGCAACCACCTAAACCATCCAAAATTAACATGGCACTCTACTATTTTTATAGTATGGTACATAATAGGAGATCGCTAACAACATTATAGGATCATAACAATAATCCATTCCTTCAACAATAAAACATTAGCATACTTAATCAAACCTCAATTTGCTCATTAAAACCAAATCAAGATAGCAACTAAGATGGAAGACTAAATCCCAAAAGAATCCAAATCACAAAACTAGGATACATTCCCCATCAAGATTAGTAAACAAGGGACCAATGGCAAGGATTCCAATGCAAATCAATACAAAGAGATCATAAACTCACCCCTCACAATTCCAGCCACACAAACCCAATCACTGATCTAAACTGGTCAACACTAAGCAAAGCCCAAATCAAAACAATCCAATTACTTTATTAACAGACCAACCATATAACTCCAAACCAATCCAAGTCTCACGGTAAATAAAATCAAATGCCAAAACCAATCAATCTCAAGATCAGCTAGCCAAATTTGAAGCCAAAAAACTCAACACAACCTAGCTTTTCCAGTAGTGTATCACACGACATAACTAGGAAAGGAAATTAATAGCACACATTCAAACTCCGAATTGAATTCTCGAAACCATCATTCACAAGATCCCAACCTAACGCTCTATTCAGATCTATGCAACCGAGCTGCAATTTAAACTCCAAGGTACCACTCAAAACCATCGCACGATCTTGATTCAAAAACCAAAACCATTCAAGAAACTAGATCTAGCGAATCAACTATCACCATAATCATATCAAAATAACTTAACGATCAACACGTTACCTAAGGTTTGATCAATCGCGAGCCATCACCCTTGCATCAAATCCGCCAAGGGGAAAGGGGCAGTTGGGCTCCAATGATCCAGCGACAAAGGGGAATCGGGTAGCCATGGGTATGCAACAATTGTTGAGGCGGAGTGCGCTGTTGACCATCCGAGATGGTGCTTGAAAGGGGAGGACCCAAATCTCCACCGCATATAGACCCTCATCTCCCCGAGCTTCCGAGAGTGTTGATCGTGTAACAAGATCGCCGTGGGTCGTAGTGGCGATCGGAGGGAACCAAGGGAAGGTAGTGTCACGAGGGCGAAGGAGAAGTCGCGAGGGAGAGGTGTGGCGTCGGGTTCCACTTGCGGCTAGGTCACGCGAAGGGAGAGGGAGGCGTCGGGTGTGGCTACGAGTGTTTTGGGAAGGAAGCGAAGGTTTATATGTGTGGGACTTTTTGCAGAAAAGCCACAAACTCATTACATTCTACCAACCAAAACCTAGACTCTCCCGACTGTCGCTGACCTTGTTGTGAGGATCCCTCACCTGTTGGTCGCTTAGAGGCCAAACTAAAATGTGATAAACACATGCATGTATACCAAACCACCCCCCACAAAGGAAACGACAAAGAAAACATGCAAAAATCGTTACATTAGTTCCAAATGACAGTTTACATGGAAAAAATTGACCTATTCAAGTTCTTACCTCTTTGTCAAACGTTTCATGATGGCAGTGACCTATTGGCTTGAAGAGATGAGTTTTCACTAACCCTAGGAGTAGATCCGAGGTAGAGGAAGGCTTAGGGAAGAATTTTAGAGCTTGGGAGAGGCTTTGAATGAGAGAGGGGCTTGGGAGAAGAATAATCGTCGGGGGTGGTATGCCAAAACCCTAAGTTTTGGCCACCCCCACGCGACCCGATCTAACTTAAAACCCGCAGACCAGGTAAAACCCACAGAACGTTTCTCACTCTAGGACCAGTCGACTGCCCCTCGGACAGTCGATTGGTAAAACCCACAGAACCTTTCTTACTCTAGGTCAATCGACTGATACTGAAAATTCAGTTTTCTAGTCTAATTTCAGAGATGCCAAATTAATTCCACAAATCTCCAAAAAATCTGAAATTTTGTGGAGAGATTTGTAGATCCTATGTCTACTTGGGAAAAATATGTTTTCAATCAAAACCATTCCGAAACCCAAGATTGGTATAAACTTCAAAACTATCCAAATTGGGTCATTTAAACTCAACTAAAAGTTCTAATTTGGACCTCTTCTTGATGCTTCCTCCCATACTTATTCATAATACACTAATAGCATCATGTTATATGGTATTTACACATTAAAACTAATTTCTCTCAATTATAATCTCATTTTCACCTTTTTCTCCATAAATCTTTCTTTTAATGTGCCAATTCCCTAGGATTAAGACTCACTTTAGTCTTCCAACCCATTTGACACATTCCATACTCAATCTAATTTCCTAGGAGAAAACCTCCTGAGATCTATTGACCATGGATCCCATTTTGTCTCCTAGGGCTCTCCTTTGGACTTCTAGCTCTAGTTATCTCCCTAGGTAACTTATCCACAAATGCAAGACCATACCAGTATCCCTCCGGTGCTTCTTGACCTTCCACTAATACTCTCTTAACTCTATAGACATTTTTCTTGGTCACATTCTTTTCCTTTCCATTAAATGGCTTTTCATTGCCATTTTTGACCTTTTCTTTACCATAAACATAAGGCATCCTTGAATATGACATTTTTCCAACATTTGCTTTCCTAGGGTGGTATCCTAGACCCAGCCTACAATTTCTATGGTTTTGATCCTTTGGTATCACATTCAATCCCTTGAACCCTCGAATGACTCTATCTAGGTTTTTCTCTAATTTATCAAGTTTTGCTCTCAAAACTTGATTTTCCTTTTCTAAATGTCTAACCTTAGTATCATTATACCTAACTTGATCATTTCTAGGTCTACCCATTTTTCTAGGCATATGTCTCCCTTTCTTAAGGTTGATGCCTTGATCCATAGTCCTAGAAATCCTAGTTTTATCACAAATCATAGATTTTTTAATATTTTGGCACGTAATAGTATTTTTAGGTCATCATGATACTTAAAGCCAAAATTACATCTAGGCAAGCAATTATTAACATTTCTAGCATTCATAGAAGCATTTGAAGCATAAGTAAAGTTAGGGATTACCTCCCTTACCCTTGTAGCTCCCCCTTAATGTGTGCTCCTTTTCTTCCTTTCTTCTTTCTCCCATCTTCTAAGGTGCTTCATCTTTTTAAGCTCTCCTTTCTTTGGACATTGAGTGTGGTAATGTCCTAGCTCCCCGCAAGTATAGCACCTAATGTGCTTCTTTTCTTTTCTTTCCCTACAACCCATATTAGATTTAAATTGAATGGACTTGGGTATAGAGAGTACCTCCTTCTTACCTAGTGGACACTTGTCCTTGTAGTGTCCCCTTTTGTTGCATCCAAAGCATATAATATGTTCTTTTGATTTGGCTTTGGTGGAGGTTGAAGCTTCTTCTTGCTCTTGTGTGGATGAGGGTCTCTCCTCCCCCTCAACTCTTGAATTTGACACTTCTTCTTCTTCTCTTGAGGAAGGTGATACTTTGTCACTTAATTGTGCCACCTCACTTGATGAGGTTGACACTTTTTCTTCCTTTTGGTCTTCTTAGAGTCTTGAACTTATTTCTTCGGACTCTTTTACTAGTTGAGCTTGTGTAGGGTTCTTATAAACTTCTTCCAATTTATTCCACAACTCAAATGCATTTGCATATGTCCCTACACTACTCAAAACATTGTTAGGCAAAATATTAATCAAAACATTGATTACCTTCTCATTTGCCCTAGCTTGTTCTTGTTGCTCCTTAGTCCAATATCTTGGTCGGAGCTTCTTTCCATGCTTGTTCTTAGGGATTTCAAATGGTTCTTCTAGCACCATTACGCATTCTCAATCCATATCGAGCCACATCTTCATCCTTGCTCTCCAATAGGCAAAATCCTCATGGTCATATGTTGGTGGTGAGTTGATATCCTCCCCTAGCTTATCCTCCATCATTTTCCCTCTAGCTTTCTTGCTCCTTTGGCGGTTATTCCAATCAAGAGCGGTCTTAGCTCTGATACCACTTATTAGATCAATGTCGTTGCTAGAGGGGGGTGAATAGCACTTTTTCGAACTCTTTCTTCCTACACAGTTAGTTTCGCAAGCGGAATATACTACAATACAAACTAAACTAAACTAAAACCAAGGAAGAAACCCACGATTTACGTGGTTCGGAGATAAACTCCTACTCCACGGCTGCCCGTAAGGTGGGCGATCCCTAATCCGTCGGTGGATGATTCCCCGGAGCGCCTCCGGCTAGAATTCGTAGCTCCTTGTGGGTGGAGAAATCTCTCCACAAGATCTGGACACTACCTGAGTACACAAGGCTACTAACTAGCTTTGACCAAGCAAGTTTCGCCAAGAGATAGTAGCATGAAACGAGCTCCTTTAAATATGGCTCGAGTCTGAAACAGCCGCTACCAGTTGACTGCCCATGCGGCAGTCGACTGACCCCACTCAGATTCGACCGTTACAGTACAACGTTCGAATCCAGCAGCAGTTCCAGCCGACACCAGTCGACTGGTCCCTTAACTAAGCCTAGGGTTATACTCCCCGAGTACATTTCACTCCGCACTCGAACCCTCTCAGCTTAGTTCCTGAGTACAACGACTCACACTAGGACCCTCATAACTTGGTTGACTCTTCACCAGCAGCCTCGACTGTTGCCTTCACGCCCTCTTCATCTTTGGTCCTCGTCCCTCAGATGCGCACGCAAGCCTCCAGCTTGCCTCCATGCCATCCTTCATGTATGCCTTGAAGTCCGCATCCCTCGGCTCATCGTCCCTGCTATCCACGGTCCCTCGGATGCGCACACAAGCCTCCAGCTTGCCTCCATGTCTTCCTTCACCTGAAGACATCAACCAAGTTCATGTGTACCTGCAAACCTGCACACTCACATACACATGTTAGTCCAACAACAAACCCTAACTTAACCATATTGACCACACACATCAAAACCCCATGATCCTCCAAATCATATCAGGGCCGATTGCCCCAACATAGTGGACGGGCGTTTCCCGTGCTTAGGCCTTGGACATACTGATCCTGGGGGGTTGGGAACCAAGTAAATCCCGTGTTTACAAGTTTCTTTCTTTTCGTTCATTATTCTTTCCGCTGCGCACTAACTCTCTATCTAGAACGATCAAAAGACATAGTTTCCGCAAAAGTTTTTACGAGTCGATATTCACTCCCCCTCTATCGACAGCACCGGTCCCAACACTTGGGTGATTTTTGACCAACCAGAGTTAGGCTCACCCAAACCCGACTCTGGCCTTTCGCCCCTCAAGCATCCTTCCTCCAGGCTTCTCATCCCTTGGACGTCGCACATGTCCTTCTCGCTCCACCGGTGTACTCTTTCGCAGCTTCCACGTCCCTCGGATGCATTGAGCCCATTGGCTCACTTCCCCGTGCTATCCTTCTCGTCTATTGCATCTTACGCTTGACTTTCTCCGCTCCTAAGCTCTTGTACACTTAGATAAAAGGATCAAAACCACAATAGGACCTAACTTAACTTGGTTGATCACATCAAAATCAACCAGAGCACCAACAGATCCATCCACCTCCGGCACAAGGAAACACTTTAAGAAGACCAACGACACTATGATAAGCTTTCTCTTTCCCCTTTCCTATAAGTTTAGGGTTGCAGAACCTTTTGTCTTATTTTCTTGTCGTACCCCCTTCGAATGGGATAGTTCTTCATATCTAGGATGTAGGAAGTATTAACAATGTGATGATGTTGTATGAACTATCTATTGATTCATTTTCCATATTCAATGAAATGCTTATATTTATTTTCTATGTACGTCGCTTATCGTGTGTTTGTTGAAATACTTGAATGGTAGATACATATAGTTGTGAGGGTTTGGTCACTACATAGAGGGAATATCCGAGATCGTATAACCAGGGAGCCTGTGACAGCGGCCAACATTTAGCTGGACATTTCGGGGATTACCTCAAAATGGAGGTCAATCTCTTACAAAGAATTACCTAACATGACTTAATGGGTTCTCCCTATCCCGTATTAGGAAGTGTCTAGCATAACCTAGAGTCGTATGACCGGGAGCCCTCTGTGACAAGGGTAATCCTTTAACCGCACTCTCTAGGTTACCTATTCAACTTAGTGGTATTGCATGCCAAAGGGGGAAACTCTCCGGTGCTCTTCTACAGGGCTAACATCGGTACATAGTTAGGATCTCTACAAGAACATAGACATAGAGATTAGAATATGAACGATACATAGGGCTTCAACTAACATTGTAGCGAAACCAAAATCATAGATTCCACTCATCCATCCTTTCCCCAACAGCTTAAAGATCCTCTCTCTCTCTCTCTCTCTCTCTCTCTCTCTCTTCTCTTCCCATTTTTTCCCTTCCTTTCTAGCAAGCTTTGTCACAAAAAACCCTGCGTTCGTCTAGATATTGCCTTACGAAATCTACTAATGCTTAATTAATAATCCCTGTAGATCGATATTTTTATTACTCAACAACGTTCCCATACACTTATGGGGTCGCCATCAATGGGCAATTCAGTATAGCTCTTCTCTCTGAAATCTTTCAGAGAAAAGCAAACTTGTATAAAGAAACTAAGAGAATAGCAACATCATTACTATATCCTTATAAGAATGCAAGCAATAGTAAAGTTATATCGACGAGAATGTATGAAGATTAAGCATAGATTGTCGAAGAGGCTTTCGATATTATAGTAGCAATAGCTTGCATGAGTAGTAGCAGAAATGAGAATGAGCACATAGAGAAGAAGTGATAGTTGGCTTGAATCTCGAGGGTTTCTTTTAAAGGCACCGTTCAATCAATTGGAAAATCATTCCTTCCTTTCTAGCAAGCTTTGTCACAACAAACCCAACGATCGTCTAGATATTGCTTTACGAAATCTACTAGTGCTTAATTAATAGTCCCTGTGGATCGATATTTTTATTACTCAACAACGTTCCCATACACTTGCGGGATTGCCATCAATGGGCAATTCACTATAGCTCTTCTCTCTGAAATCTTTCAGAGAAAAGCAAACTTGTACAAAGAAACTAAGAGAATAGCAATATCATTACTATATCCTTATAAAAATGCAAGCAATAGTAAAGTTATATCGACGAGAATGTATGAAGATTAAGCGTAGATTGTCAAAGAGGCTTCCGACATTATTAGCAATTGCTTGCATGAGTAGTAGCAGAAATGAGAATGAGCACATAGAGAAAAAGTGATAGTTGGCTTGAACACCGAGGGCTTCTTTTAAAGACACCGTTCAATCAATTGGAAAATCATTCCTTCCTTGCTAGCAAGCTTTGTCACAACAAACCCTGCGATCATCTAGATATTGCCTTACGAAATCTACTAGTTCTTAATTAATAGTCCCTGTGAATCAATATTTTTATTACTCAACAATGTTCCCATACACTTGCGGGATCGCCATCAATGGGCAATTCACTATAGCTCTTCTCTCTGAAATCTTTCAGAGAAAAGCAAACTTGTACAATGAAACTAGGAGAATAGCAACAACATTACTATATCCTTATAAGAATGCAAGCAATAGTAAAGTTATATCAACAACAAAGTATGAAGATTGAGCATAGATTGTCGAAGAGGCTTCCGACATTATAGTAGCAATAGCTTGCATGAGTAGTAGCAGAAATGAGAATGAGCACATAGAGAAAAAGTGATAGTTGGCTTGAACCCCAAGGGCTTCTTTTAAATGCACCGTTCAATCAATTGGAAAATCATTCCTTCCTTTCTAGCAAGCATTGTCACAACAAACCTTGCAATTGTCAAGATAACTTGCCTTATGAAATCGATTAGTACTTAATCAACAGTCCATGTGGATTGATATTTTTATTACTCGACGATGTTCTCATACACTTGCAGGATCGCCATCAATGGGAAATTCACTATAACTCTTCTCTCTGAAATTTTTTAAAGAAAAGCAAACTTGTAAAAAGAAAATAGGAGAATAGCAACAACATTACTATTTCCCTATAAGAATGCAAGCAATAGTAAAGTTATATCGACGACAAAGTACGAAGATTGAGTGTAGATTGTCAAAGAGGCTTTCGGCATTATAGTAGCAATAGCTTGCATGAGCAGTAGCAAAAATGAGAATGAGCACATAGAGAAGATGTGATAGTTGGCTCGAACCCCGAGGGCTTCTTTTAAAGGCACCGTTCAATCAATTGGAAAACCATTCCATCACTAAACCTTTCTGTCAATGGAACCTCTTATTTGTCGATTGAACTCTGTGTTGTTCTCTAAGCATGAGATCTACTTGAAATAAAAATTTTGGACTTACAGCGATTTGAGATTTCTTCTTTCTCTGGTTTCTTCTAGTTTTCTTGCTGTCGCGCGATCAATCACCAAGAACTAATCACAATCTGCCACAAACCAAATCCCTCTTGATCAATGCTCCTGTTCCTCTTCTTCGTCTCCCTTCTTGGATTGCATTTGGACGCTCTTTATAGGGTGAAGCGTGCGTTTCATTTACCTCCATCAATGGAGGTATTAACGTTTGGCTTGTAACGCCAACGTTTCAAGCTGCTGGTCGTAACTGCAAGATTAATGCCAGTAACGCCAGTAACGCCTACATCTCTCACCCGTCCAATTCTATCCATATAGGTCAGCTAGTCACTAAGACTATGTAAGGAAGTCACAAAGACCATATAGGAGTATTCAATTCATACTTCAGGGAAAATGGTTCATGCGACAGCAAGCACACTGAGCAATTAATGCTAAGAAAGTTGTTACACTTAACTTAGCTGCTCTATAGAACGAATCAGAGACATCAATAACTTGTCTTTACCCCAGATTAAATATTTACATCAATATGAACATCTCTAATCCCTCATATGACATTTATGTCAAGAGCATGTTCGACATCTCAAATCAATACTTTTATTCACAATCACATTTTTAAGTACTTAACAAAAAAATGTAACTGGTCGATCAGTGAATAAGTATTACAGATGTAAACCAATTTTAATCTTCCTTTTCAGCTAGAATCTATTCATTCTAATCAGTCGCTTTCCTAGTTATGCTCCATAGACCGAATCATCCATAGTCAATAGGACACACACTAAAGTAGCAAACACTGATTAAAACTTCAAGTAGACAGCTAAATAGTCACTTAGGGTAAGATTGAGATTAACTAATAATCTCAAGGGTCTCACATAGTATAGAAGCAGGGATCCATTCTCCTACTACCCTTATTGTCGCTATAGCACATGTGATATGAATCACATGCTACGATGTTTTTCTCTTTACCAAAAAGAGTGCATGTTTTTCTCAAATATTTAACATCGTACAGATTTTGATCTAGACATACCTAACGTCTAATCCGAATTCAACTTATGAATTCCAATCTGGCTTTAAACAGGTTTAGTAAATGGTGGGTGCATTTACTATGATCATTACATAAATGATCTCATCTTGATACAAAATCAAGGCGACCTCAACTTATGAGTATGTCTCTCTTCACAACTACATAAGCTGTCTCATAAGTAATGGTCTTACCTCTATTTATACTCAACAAATAGAGACGATTGTCCATGTGAGAGGACCAATCTTAGCCTGCCAACATGCTCATCGAGACTTTCACCAAATGTAATAAATACATTTACACTGAATAGATCATGACATTTCATTTAAATAATAGTCTTTACAATTTGTTACAACTTGCGTAGTCCCAAAGACTTCACATGTTCATAAAACGACTCTTTAGTCAACGGCTTAGTAAAAGGATCTGCAAGCATTGCTCGGGTAGGGATGTACTCAAGAATTATCTTTTTCTTGTCAACAATATCCCTTACAAAATTGTATTTAATTTCTATATGCTTGTCTTTGCTGTGATATTTAGGATCCTTGGAAAAAGCTATAGCAGCTTGATTGTCACAACACACTGTAACAGGGCTCCCACTGTCCTCAACAATCTTCAGATGCTTTAGGAACCTTCTCAACCAAACAGCTTCTTGAACAGCCGCTGCACAAGCCACATACTCAGCCTCCATTGTCGACAGTGTTACACAAGTCTGTTTCTTGCTGTTCCATGAAATGGCACCTCTATTCAGCAAAAAAATATAGCCAGATGTGGATTTTCTATCGTCAAGGTCCCCTGCCCAATCTGCATCTGTGTAGCCCTTCAAGCTCAGTTTTGATCTTTGGAAGAAGAGACAATAATCTGCCGTCCCTTTGAGATATCTGAATATCCTTTGTACCGCTTTCCAGTGTCTCGATCCTGGGTTTGACTGGAAACGACTAACTAAGCTAACAGCATAGCTTATATCAGGGCGAGTACAAAACATAGTGTACATCAAACTACCAATGGCACTAGAATATGGTCTTTTCTTCATCTCGGCTATCTCTTCAGGAGTCTTGGGAGACATACTTTTGCTCAAAACAACACCTTTCGCTGTAGGTGTTTGTTCAACGTTGCAATCAAACATATTGAAGTGTTGTAGTATATTAGTAATATAAGCTTCTTGGGACAAACCCAAAAGTCTTTTTGATCGATCACGAATGATCCGTACTCCTAAGATATACTCAGCTTCTCCCATGTCAATTATGTCAAATTGTGATGAAAGCCAAGACTTGACCTCAATCACAACTTTTAAGTCATTTTCAGCTATCAGCATATCATCAATATATAATGATAAAATGACCAACTTTCCTTTATCCTTTCTTAGGTAAACACAATGATCCTCATTGATCATTTCGAAACCATAAGATAAAATGACTTCATTGAATCTTATGTTCCATTGTCTCGACGCTTGCTTTAGCCCATATATAGACTTTTTAAGTCTACATACTTTTTCCTCTTGGCCATCAGCAATATAACCTTCTGGTTGTGCCATATAGATTTCCTCGTCAAGATAACCATTAAGGAAAGCCGTTTTTACATCCATTTGATGTAATTCCTGTTAGTGATAAGGCAATCGCCTTATGATTGTAAACATTTATTTTAATAAATGATAATTCACTATTTGAGTATACATGTTTGTGTATTTGATTGGGATCTTAAACTCATCTACTGAATGTCCGCAATACAATTCACAGCATAAGAGAATTTGGGATGAGATCACAACTAGTGATTATCTCTACATGTGCAATTATGAAGTATTGAAAATATCCCTAGTCGATGAATTGATAAAAATGGACACTATCAATTCTGTTGAGACTAGCATGAGTTATTCTCTAATCAGCTGATTCTCACTGGCTGGTGACATTGGGATGTCCGGAGATAAACATGGATGCTAGTTAAGGGAACTAGTTCATTGGAGTGACTAGCTGTAAAACTTCATATGGTAGTCTACATATAGATATGTCAATGAAGTTCTTACTGCAGCTTAAGTGTGATGTTCCTTTGACTTGCGGTGTTCAAGTCATCTTGGTCATGGATGTTGGATCGTGAAAGACCGATAGAGGGGGGGTGAATATCGGTAATCGTTCTTTTTCGAAAAGCTAAGAGTAAGTGCACAGCGGAAATAAAAATACGAGATACAGCACAAAGACACAGGGGTTTTTACTTGGTTCGGAGCCTGTGTCGACTCCTACTCCAAGGCCCACGGTCGTTGACCGTTTACTTTGGGCAATTCTATATTCGCGCAAAGAGGTTACAATAATTTCAATTACAAAGAAAGTGCAATAAAATAATAATAAACTGTTAAGCTCTTCGTTACCGACGTCCGGAGTGTATCGACTCTTTTCGGGGCAGCGGGACGTCGTCGGCTCGAGGTGGGGCGTTTCTGGAGCAAGGCACGAGCGTAGAAGAGCGTGGAAGCTTTGGAGCAAAGTTGATTTGAAGCTTGGGGTTGAGGGGTGCTATTTATAGCACCTAGGGCGCCCTGGACGTCGGGGGCGCCCTGCCAAGTGTCACCCGATCCGCAATCAGCTCGGTCAAGCTTTATCCCACCTGAATAGGGATGAGGTTTGACCTCTGGGGCGCCCTGGTCGCTGAGGGCGCCTTGGCTGACCCGGTCTTCTCGGCTGGATAGAGTTGCTGGCATAGGCGCGAAGCGCCTTGGCTCCTGAGGGCGCCTTCGGCGCTGAGGGCGCCTTCGGCGCTGAGGGCGCCTTGGCTGCTGAGGGCGCCCTGCCCAGTAAACAGCCAAAGCCCTTTTTGCTTCAATTGGTTCTGGTTCACCTTGGGGGCGCCCTGGACACTCAGGGCGCCCTGCTCAGATGCTGCCTCACTCCTTTGAGGCTCTCTGAGTTGCAGACACACGTTCCTTCGGTCCTGCATCCAGGGTTAGTCCAAAACACAATAATACAATTAATTATTTATTTTATACAGCCTTAGCTGTCTTGGTTCTGACTTTGGTCTCCACAATGGAGTCCTAGGTCGAACCGACGCCTACTGTTCCCTCGACGGGGAACGCATCCTCACCTACTCCTCTCGGGAGAATTTACCTGTTGCCAACCGCTCCTTTGGTTGGACTTTTGCCTGACGGTCCTTTGTCAGGGCTTGGATGCCGAGCTACCCTTCGCCCGGTGCCTAGCAGTCCTTCGCTAGGTCTTCAGTTCCAGACTGTCCTTCGCCTGGTGCCTAGCAGTCCTTCGCTAGGGCTTTTAACTCTGGCATTCCTTCGCCAGTGCCTAGCGGTCCTTTGCTAGGGCTTGCACTGCACACTTGATTAACTTGTTAGAAAACAAGAAGGACTTAACTTTTGACCTATGTTGCCATTATCAAAACACAGGTTTGACTTAGGTGCATTCTGCACCAACAATGGAGACTTATACTTTAACATCTTAAGCAAGCATCTCCAAGGAGGTGTGGACCCAGGATGGTTGGGTATAAGCCGAAGTGCCCGAAGATATTTGAACAGTCTACAAAGGATTCACCTCTCCTTGCGAGGAGATGTATACCCAGGCCTATCGTCGGATTGTTACTCAAAGCCTCTGGCCAGAGCATGTCATGTTTAGAGTATGAGTCTCTTAAATACATGAGAGTAATTAGAAATCCAAAGGACGAGAAAGACACTACTTGGGCTAGGTGTGACGTAGTCAGTCTAGTGGGGACTGACACAAACAGACCATGTCCTGAACCAAGTCGGTATAAGATGGTGAAGGGAATGGGGCACGATTCATTAGAGCTGCTGAAAGGTTTCAAAATTACTTCTGAGGTCAACCGTTGAACTTTCGATTAATTGGGGGTCATGATGTACTACTAGGTGCCACTCATGATCGTTCTATAATTGGTTGATTATAGACGGCCAACATAAATCGAAAGCCTATTTAGTCACACGCATTACCAGTAATCCGAGGGATTTAAAACGAGTTGAAAATTGGATTTTCCAATCAAGAGAAATAAGTCGAATCTGAATTAATCAGAGGCGCAATGGAAGCTTAAAATGGCTAAGTCTTTTGAAGGCTTATCGGGCGAATTAAATGAGTTTAATTCGCGAGGGATTGGGTTTGAAGTGGCCGGCCAAAGAGGATGCCCACCCTCTTTGGTTTGGCCGACCACAACAATGGGGAGAAACCAATTTATTTGGTATAATTAATAAAATAAATCTAGCGCGATTTGTTTTATAAATTATGGATAAATAAATTTGTATAAAGAAATTTATATAAAGAAATTTATAGAAATTTATTTTTTTTATGGAAATTAAAATGATCCATGGAATGGTTTATTTTAATTTTATAAAATCAATTATGAATTGATTTTTCCATAATAAGAAAAATTTATAAATTTCTTGTAAATTTTATTCCATAATAAAAGGAGAGATGTATTTGTTTTATTATAAAGTTAGTTATAATAAAACTAGGCATAACGGAATAATTCATAAGAAAATTTATAAGATAAATTTCTTATAAAAATTTATTCCGTTAATTCCGTTAAAGGGGAGACTTGGCAAGGGAGAGGCTACTATATAAAGGAACCAAAGGCAAGCCTTGAATTCCAATAGAGTAATCAAGAGATTAACTCTCTCCCTCTCTCTCTCTAACTCTCTTTCTCTCTCTAGGGTCGGCGCCCTTTCTCTCTCTAGGGCCGGCTCTCTCTCCTCCCCTAGGGCCGGCGCATGCACCTAGGGTGCCCGTGAGTTTCCTCCACCAAGTTCGTGCCGAAGAAGAAGAAGAAGCGGATCGCGACTCCTTCCTTCCTTTCCCGAAATTTTGATTCCGTTACTTGGTGGTTAGTTTCCAACCTTCTCTCTTGATTTTCTAGTTGTGTCTTTGGAGAATCTAGTAGTTCTCGTCGACACAAAACTCGTGGCTTTACGAAGTCATCCCGAAGAGAACTCGGCGTGGACGCGAATAGAGGCGGAGCTTCCAAGGGACGCTACGGTTGGATCTCGTCCCTTACTTCGAGTTACGCGAGGTACTAAGTAAATTAGTTTACTTTTCCGCAAAAGTTTTAATTTATGATCATGTCCACACATCATAAGGTCGCATGCTAGATACGTGGTTAAAATAATTTGAGAAATTATTATGCTAATTCTTCCGCTGCACGTAAATATTTTAAAATTTACGAACCCGTATCTTTGTCAACATGCACCCAGTCCCAACAGTGGTATCAGAACCGGTTAGTGTTCGACATAATCATATAATTGTTTTGCGGAAAACTTTGTCATAATCTCAATTTTGGAAAAAATTTTCAATCATGGAAACTTTCCAATTATTATAAATTTTAGATTTAGGAATTTCAAAGTTTGGAAATCCTCATGAAATTTCGCAAACGTTTGAAATATCCTAGTTTCTGAAATTTTATAATAATTGTGAAAACTTCCCATCTTTGGAAACTTTCCAAATTTAGAAATTTTCTATTTTAGAAATTTTCCAATTTTGGAAATATGTAAGTTTTCTTTGTACCAGAAACTTACAATTATTCTGAAAAACCTATTATGAAATCTCGCAATTTTGGGCACTTTCTTTCAAGAAAGTCTAGACAAATTTATGGACAATTAATTGACAATTGAATTTGAATTGGTTTTTAAATTATCAACAAAATTCTTTATTTTGGATTGAGCCTCGAGGAGCCGTCCAATTTAAAGTTAGTTGTTGTAATTTAATTTCCCAATTTTAAATGAAATTGTCATGTTTAATTTGGTTACGCTTCCGAAGCAGACCAAATTGAATTTACGACAAATTTCTTTTCTTTGGGTATCTGAGCCTCGGGGAGCCACCCTTAGAAAATAATTAGTTGTAATTAATTAAATCCATGAATAAAATATGATTTTAAGAGGTGATGCTCTTACATATTGTTGTCTCCAAAATTAATTAGGAAATTGTTTCCTATAGAGTTTTCTTAAAACAGATTTTTCATGAAAATAATATGTCGTTGAATTAAGGGAATTGTCTCTTAATTTAATAAGATTTGATTTAGAGAAATCAAAGTCTTAAACATATTATTTTCGAAATTGATTATGACAATTTAGGAAATTGTTTCCCAAAACAATTCCTTTAAAAAAGTATGAAATTAGAATTAGGAAATTCGGTTCCTAATTCAATTCATGAGACTTGATAAATTAAGTCACATACATACTTTATTAAGGAAATCGTTAGTCATGACATAATCATATGTCATGAATGTGCTTAGAAAAGAAAGGATGAGACCCAAAACCCCTTACAAAATATTAAGGCCAACACCTTCCATTAATATGGCTAGAATCGGAGTTTTGTTTCTTGTTTGGGTTGATGGACACATCCATGCCCGGCATGAACCTCAACATGTTCAAACCATGGAATTAGTTTATGAATAATATAGTTGGAGTCAGAGGTCAATCCTTAGTTTTGGTTGTTGGACACATCCAAGCCTGACTAAATGGTTGAATGAGCTCCAACCATATTAAAACTATTTCTTGATTAATGGGTCAGCCTTAAGCTTGGAGCATCGATTTGTTGTGCCACAGCCAAGGTCGATGTAAAGAGAGGTGCAGTTGGGTGCTATGTATAATGTTGCATACTTGTTAATGAGTTAACAACCCAATGATTTATGTAAACATTCAATTAGTTGATAGCATAAAGTGATAGTTACATATATGTGATATGTAATCGGTGTAATTACCTACCTTCATAGCTAAGAAAAATTTGATGGCCACAGTCATGGTTGTTCTTATCTATGGTTGGATATCAACCTATTTGGAGATGTTCCTACGATCTCCCGAATTGATAAAAAGGGTTATTCAATTTGAAAAATAAATAGGATTTTATTAATGTATGTTGATACATTCTTTAATCATTCTTCTCACATAATCTCAATTTGTATTTCTAGGATAATCACTCGATCATGTCTTCTCTGAATTTGCATTCCATTTTGGACACCAATAAACTAACTGGGCCAAACTTCATGGACTGGCTTCGAAACCTGAGGATAGTCCTCAAGGCAGAGAAGCTTGCCTATGTCCTTGAAGATCAACTTCCTAACCATCCTCCAGAAGGTGCAACTCCAGACTAGTTAGTGGCCTATCAGAAACATGTGACCGGAACTTGCAAGTTGCATCATGCTAGCCTCTATGATACCTGAGCTGCAAAAGCAGCATGAGCATTTGGATGCTTATACCATCATCTTCCATCTTCATGAGTTGTTTGAAGAGCAGGCGAGATCCGAAAGGTTCGAAGTCTCCAGACTCCTCTTCACCTCTAAGATGCAAGAAGGCACTTCTGCCTCGCAGTTTGTGTTAAAGATGTTGGGGTACATTGAGAGACTGAGCATACTCGGTTTTGCAATGGATCATGAACTAAGTATTGACTTAATTCTGAATTGTTTGCCCAAAAGTTATTCACAATTTGTGATGAACTATCGGATGAACAAACTAGAGACCACCATTCCTGAGTTGCTCAACCTACTGAAGACTGTGGAGCCTTCTGTAAAGTCGGATCAAAAGACGGTACTGTTAGTTGGTTCCTCGAAGAATGGTTCTAAGAGGAAGGCCAAAGAACAGAATAAGGGAAAGAAGAAAAAGGCCAAAAAGACTGAAAAGAAACCAAAAGGAACTTGTCATCATTGTGGCAAGGAGGGTCACTGGCGAAGAAACTGCAAGGTTTATCTTGAGTCCTTGAAGAATAAGGCATTCGATGCCCCATCCTCTTCAGGTATCTTCGTTATTGAATGTCACTCTATTTCCTCAAATACCTGGGTACTTGATATTGGGTGTAGCTCACATATATGTAATGACATACAGGGGCTAAGGAATAGAAGAAGACTCGTCAAAGGAGAAGTAAATTTGCGAGTTGGAAATGGAGCAAAGATTGCTGCTGTTGCCATCGGAACATATTTGCTAAAGCTCCCCACTGGACGTGTCTTAGAATTGGATAATTGTTATTTTGTTCCTTCGTTAATAAAGAACATTGTATCTATTTCATGTTTGAATGAAAAGGGTTATCATTTAACTTTTAGTAACAATTGTTGTTACATAACTTTAAATGGCGTTCTTTATGGAAATGGAACTTTGTGCAATGGTATCTACACGTTAGATTTATCCGGTGACGTTTTCAATATCGAAGTTAGCAACAAACGTGCTCGAATAGATAATCGAATAGACTCCTACACTTGGCATTGCCGTCTTGGCCATGTAAGTAAGAAACGCATGACCGAATTACACCGATGTGGAATTCTGGAATCATTTGAACCCGGTTCATTTGATACGTGCGAATCATGCTTAAAAGGCAAGATGACCAAATTACCCTTTTCCGGAAAGGGTAATCCAGTGGGAGAATTGCTTGGTCTAATACATACTGATGTATGTGGACAAATGTCAACTCTTGCACAAGGAGGCTATAGCTACTTCATCACCTTTATCGATGATCACTCATGATTCGGGTATGTGTTCTTGATGAAACACAAATCTGAAGCTTTTGAGAAATTCAAAGAGTTCAGAAATGAAGTAGAGAAACAGCTTGGCAAAAGTATTAAGATACTTCGATCCGATCGGGGTGGTGAATACTTAAGTCAAGAGTTTCAAGATTATCTTAGGGACAATGGGATATTATCCCAATGGACTCCGCCGTATACACCACAGCATAATGGTGTATCTGAGAGGCGCAACCGAACCTTGATGGACATGGTTAGGTCGATGATGAATCATGCAACTCTTCCAAAATCCTTTTGGGGCTATGCACTTAAGACAGTTGTTTACTTGCTAAACAGAGTCCCGACCAAGGTAGTCTCTACTACTCCATATGAGACATGGAATAGTAAGAAACCTCACTTAACTCACCTTAAGATATGGGGTTGTCCTGCTTATGTGAAGCGGACTATATCAGACAAATTGGATGTTAAGTTTGATAAATGTCTATTTATTGGATACCCTAAGGAAACAAAGGGTTACCAATTTTATCATCCCTTGGAACAAAAGGTGTTTGTTTCAAGGCATGCTGTGTTTCTGGAAAAAGAATTTCTTTTACAAGAAAATGGTGGGAGTGGCATTGAACTTGATGAAGTTCAAGAAACTCCAATAGACATTACAAAGACACCTAGTCTAGACCCACAACCAATAACTCATAATAATGAGCTATCAGTTGAACCTAAAACAACACCACCTCTTCGTAGGTCTGATAGGACACGCAATATTCCAGAGAGATACGGATTTCTCATAAGTGAATCGAACGACGTGTTACTCATAAGCGATGATGAACCTATAAGTTATAAAGATGTTCTGAAAAGTTCAGAAAGGGACAAATGGCTTGAAGCCATGAAGTCGGAAATGGATTCCATGTACGAAAATCAAGTATGGGACTTGGTTAACCCACCTGAAGGGATTAAACCCATAGGGTGCAAGTGGGTTTTCAAGAAGAAAACCGACATGGAAGGTAATGTTGTTACCTTTAAGGCTAGATTAGTGGCAAAAGGATATCGTCAAAAACAAGGAATTGATTATGACGAAACCTATTCGCCAGTAGCTATGCTTAAATCCATTCGGATGCTCCTAGCCATAGCAGCTCATTATGATTATGAGATATGGCAAATGAATGTGAAAACAGCTTTCCTTAATGGAAACCTGCTTGAGGATGTATACATGATACAACCTGAAGGTTTCACATCGGTTGATAAAACCAAAGTATGTAAGCTTCGACGATCCATATATGGACTGAAGCAAGCATCCAGGAGCTGGAACATCCGTTTTGATGAGACAATCAAAAAGTTTGATTTCTCACAAAATCCTGACGAACCTTGTGTGTACAAGAAGGTTAGTGGGAGTGCAGTCGTATTCCTAGTATTATATATCGATGACATATTACTTATAGGAAACAATATATCAGTCTTACAGACAGTTAAAATTTGGTTGTCCAAAACTTTCTCCATGAAAGACCTGGGAGAAGCAACCTATATCCTTGGGATTAGAATCTATAGAGATAGATCAAAACGGTTGCTTGGTCTTTCGCAGTCTACATATATAGACCGAGTGCTAAAAAGGTTTAGCATGTCGGAATCCAAGAAAGGCTACCTTCCCATCAGGCATGGGATCAACCTTTCAAAGTCTATGTGTCCGCGCACAGAAGACGAGAGGATTTGCATGAATAAGATTCCTTATGCATCCGCGATAGGATCTATCATGTATGTTATGTTATGTACAAGGCCCGATGTATCGTATGCTTTGAGCGTCACAAGCAGATACTAGTCGGATCCAGGAATGAATCATTGGGCGGCTGTCAAGACAATCCTTAAGTACTTAAGAAGAACTAAGGATGTGTTCCTAATATATGGAGAAAGAGATATGGTAATACGTGGGTATACAGATGCCGGTTTCTAGACAGATAAGGATGACTCCAAATCGCAATCTGGATACGTATTTACTTTGAATGGAGGCGCAATAAGTTGGAAAAGTTCCAAACAAGACACCGTAGCGGATTCTACCATGGAAGCGGAATATATCGCAGCTTCGGAAGCAGCAAAAGAAGCAGTCTGGATCAAGAAGTTTGTCTCCGAACTTGGTGTGGTTCCAACCATTGATGAAGCAGTGCCGGTTTACTGCGACAACAATGGAGCTATTACACAAGCAAAGGAACCAAGGTCTCATCAGCGATCCAAACACGTGCTTCGCCGCTATCATCTGATCAGAGAGATTATAAGTAGGAATGATATACAAATTGAGAAAATTCCCACTGAAAGGAATTTAGCGGATCCTTTAACTAAGGCCTTGCCTCAGAACAAGTTTGAGGGTCATGTTAGAGCCTGTGGTATTGGATACCGTAGCGATTGGCATTAGGCCAAGTGGGAGTTTGTTAGTGATATGAGAGAAGTGTCCTAAGGCAATCGCCTTATGATTGTAAACATTTATTTTAATAAATGATAATTCACTATTTGAGTATACATGTTTGTGTATTTGATTGGGATCTTAAACTCATCTACTGAATGTCCGCAATACAATTCACAGCATAAGAGAATTTGTGATGGGATCACAACTAGTGATTATCTCTACATGTGCAATTATGAAGTATTGAAAATATCCCTAGTCGATGAATTGATAAAAACGGACACTATCAATTCTGTTGAGACTAGCATGAGTTATTCTCTAATCAGCTGATTCTCACTGGCTGGTGACATTGGGATGTCCGGAGATAAACATGGATGCTAGTTAAGGGAACTAGTTCATTGGAGTGACTAGCTGTAAAACTTCATATGGTAGTCTACATATAGATATGTCAATGAAGTTCTTACTGCAGCTTATGTGTGATGTTCCTTTGACTTGCGGTGTTCAAGTCATCTTGGTCATGGAGACTTATACTTTAACATCTTAAGCAAGCATCTCCAAGGAGGTGTGGACCCAGAATGGTTGGGTATAAGCCGAAATGCCCGAAGATGTTTGAACAGCCTACAAAGGATTCACCACTCCTTGCGAGGAGATGTATACCCAGGCCTATCGTCGGATTATTACTCAAAGCCTCTGGCCAGAGCATGTCATGTTTAGAGTATGAGTCTCTTAAATACATGAGAGTAATTAGAAATCCAAAGGACGAGAAAGACACTACTTGGGCTAGGTGTGACGTAGTCAGTCTAGTGGGGACTGACACAAACAGACCATGTCCTGAACCAAGTCGGTATAAGATGGTGAAGGGAATGGGGCACGATTCATTAGAGCTGCTGAAGGGTTTCAAAATTACTTCTGAGGTCAATCGTTGACCTTTCGATTAATTGGGGGTCATGATGTACTACTAGGTGCCACTCATGATCGTTCTATAATTGGTTGATTATAGACGGCCAACATAAATCGAAAGCCTATTTAGTCACACGCATTACCAGTAATCCGAGGTATTTAAAACGAGTTGAAAATTGGATTTTCCAATCAAGAGAAATAAGTCGAATCTGAATTAATCAGAGGCGCAATGGAAGCTTAAAATGGCTAAGTCTTTTGAAGGCTTATCGGGCGAATTAAATGAGTTTAATTCGCGAGGGATTGGGTTTGAAGTGGCCGGCCAAAGAGGGTGCCCACCCTCTTTGGTTTGGCCGGCCACAACAATGGGGAGAAACTAATTTATTTGGTTTAATTAATAAAATAAATCTAGCGCGATTTGTTTTATAAATTATGGATAAATAAATTTGTATAAAGAAATTTATATAAAGAAATTTATAGAAATTTATTTTTTTTATGGAAATTAAAATGATCCATGGAATGGTTTATTTTAATTTTATAAAATCAATTATGAATTGATTTTTCCATAATAAGGAAAATTTATAAATTTCTTGTAAATTTTATTCCATAATAAAAGGAGAGATGTATTTGTTTTATTATAAAGTTAGTTATAATAAAACTAGGCATAACGGAATAATTCATAAGAAAATTTATAAGATAAATTTCTTATGAAAATTTATTCCGTTAATTCCGTTAAAGGGGAGACTTGGCAAGGGAGAGGCTACTATATAAAGGAACCAAAGGCAAGCCTTGAATTCCAATAGAGTAATCAAGAGATTAACTCTCTCCCTCTCTCTCTCTAACTCTCTCTCTCTCTAGGGACGGCGCCCTTTCTCTCTCTAGGGCCGGCTCTCTCTCCTCCCCTAGGGCCGGCGCATGCACCTAGGGTGCCCGTGAGTTTCCTCCACCAAGTTCGTGCCGAAGAAGAAGAAGAAGCGGATCGCGACTCCTTCCTTCCTTTCCCGAAATTTTGATTCCGTTACTTGGTGGTTAGTTTCCAACCTTCTCTCTTGATTTTCTAGTTGTGTCTTTGGAGAATCTAGTAGTTCTCGTCGACACAAAACTCGTGGCTTTGCGAAGTCATCCCGAAGAGAACTCGGCGTGGACGCGAATAGAGGCGGAGCTTCCAAGGGACGCTACGGTTGGATCTCGTCCCTTACTTCGAGTTACGCGAGGTACTAAGTAAATTAGTTTACTTTTCCGCAAAAGTTTTAATTTATGATCATGTCCACACATCATAAGGTCGCATGCTAGATACGTGGTTAAAATAATTTGAGAAATTATTATGCTAATTCTTCCGCTGCACGTAAATATTTTAAAATTTACGAACCCGTATCCTTGTCAACATGCACCCGGTCCCAACAGTGGTATCAGAACCGGTTAGTGTTCGACATAACCATATAGTTGTTTTGCGGAAAAGTAGCATCTCTTGACTCAATTTCAGAGATGGTTCCATCTTGTTGCTCACCAATAAAGACATAACCCTTAGAGGTATCAGAATATCTTACAAAAATACACTTCTTACCTCTGGGTCCTAATTTTCCATATTTGTGAGTCTTGTCATGAATATAAGCAGCTGACCCCCATGGTCTCAGATTACTCAAATCTGATTTTCTACCTATCCAAAGTTCATATGGAGTAGATGGAACGGATTTAGAAGGCACCCGGTTAAGTATGTAGGTTGCAGCCAATAATGCATCTCCCCAATAGGAAATAGGCAAATTAGCTAGAGCCATCATCGACCTAACCATTTCAAGAAGAGTTCGATTTCTTCTTTCAGCAACTCCATTTTGCTGTGGAGTTCCAGGGATAGTTAACTGTCTAATAATCCCTTTCTCATTACATATTGTCTTGAACTGATCAGACAAGTATTCACCTCCACGGTCAGTGCGTAAGGTTTTAACCTTACGTTCCAATTGATTCTCAACTTCATTCAAATAACGATTAAAGCAATCTAATGCTTCAGATTTATGAGAAATCAAATACACATGACCAAAACGCGTGAAATCATCAATAAATGTAATGAAATATGAACTACCATTTCTAGCCTTCATGTTCATCGGACCACAAATATCCGAATGAATCAATTGTAATGGTGAATCAGCCCTAATAGCCTTACCAAACGGTTTCCTAGATGCTTTTCCAGCAAGACAGTGCTCACATATACACAAGTCAACTTTAGCACGAGTGTCGAGCAGACCCTCTTTTGCTAATCTATTCATTCTTTCTTGTCCTATATGTCCCAATCTAGCATGCCAAACTTTATCATTAACATCAGCATCACTAGTAAGAGCAATGTTTGAAAAATAATCATTATTTCCACAATTAACATCTAGTTCTACATCAAGAACCATGAAACCGTTTGATATAAAATTATATCCAATTAACACAGAGTCAATTTTAAGTTCTACTCGACGACTGTAAAAATTCATACAATAACCCAATTCAAGAAGACAATTCATAGAAATCATATTCCGTCGAATCTCAGGAGCATACAGGACATCATGCAGAAACAATGTACGCCCGCCACGAAGGTTGAGTTTGCAAGTGCCAATTCATTTGATTTCAATTCTTGCATTGTTTCCCACATATATCCACTTATTGCCAGCTGGTACACGACGGTACTCCACGTATGTAGCTCGATCACGAGCTACATGGTTCGTTGCTCCTGAATCTATAATCCACAAAGGATAAGAATCAGCTAACAACACCGAACTAGCAACATAAAGCTCATGAAAAGAAGACAAACATGGATTTACCTTTTTCAGCTCAGTATACTCCCGAGCAAAATGACCCTTCTTGCCACAGTTGTAGCAAGTTAGCTTGCCTTTAGGTTTCTTTCCATTCTTCTTTCCTTTCTTCTTGATTGGGTCTTGCACAGTAGTAGCACCAGCTTCTTTTCCCTTACCCTTCCCTTTCTTAAACTATTTTTTCTTATTCTTGGATCCAGAACCTTCAGCTACAAAAGCTTGCTCAGAAATCCTTGCGGATTCTATTCTCTCCGCCTCCAGTTCAATATGGCGTGAGACATCAATGAAAGTCCTGATACTCTCACTGTGAGTAAGGTTCTGCTTCATTGTTTCCCAAGAATCAGGAAGGGAACGAATAACTGTTTGAACCTGTTGTTCGTCGGTTAACTCATGACCAGCAGTCTTAAGCTCCCGAATCATATTACCCATTTCTCTCAGATGTTGGGTCATTGTCACATTCGGGCGCTTTTTACAACTGTCAAACTTGATTGTCAGTTGACGAAGCTTGCTTACACTAATTCCACTGTATCTCTCTCTCAGGGCAACCCAGACAGCATGAGCTGATGGTAGTGGCTCATACTCAAATACCAGGTCATCTACCATTGAACTAATCAATATCCCCTTTGCAGTGGAGTCCTTTTTCTTCCATGCCCTATAGGCATCTAGATCAAGTCTGTACTGTGCAGTTGAACCAACAGCAGGTTCTACCATGAAATGATTTACAGCCTCCAGAACTTCTTGTTCCTCAAGAACATATTGTATCTTGAGATGCCATATTTTGTAGTTGTCCCCATACAATTTCTCTCCCTTGTTCAGTTCAGCTATGATATTCTTAGTTGCCATGATCTATCATAAATAAACATATTATTTATTAATTCAGTGTATAACATCTGTACATAATTTTAATTGACTCAATGTAAACTTGACTTGGGTTACGAAATCAAGTGATAACTACGTTTCCACTCATCATTCGTATAATCCAATCTAATTAACATTGATCAATTATATTACATATATCCCATTAAACGAACTAATCATTTGTCTTGAATATGAACTAATCATTAAATATGAACTAATCATTGAATATGAACTAATCATTGGCAAGTCAGTTAACACATAACATAACTTTATTTAATAGGCTTAATAAGTTGGTACAACAAACAGAATTCATTGAACTAGATAAGTTGACATCATTCCCATAATAAAAAATATTATGGCAGTGGCTATTACTCTCTCGTTCATCTCTAATCGGCCAGTCTGATCAGGCTCGGGATTTTCCACAGATTCTCTCGGATCTTCCTCAAATATTTCAGGATCTTCCTCGATCATTTCAATATCAGGATCTTCCTCAAATATTTCAGGATTTTCCCCAGGCATTTCGGGATCTTCCTCGAATATTTCGGGATCGTCCTCGAACATTTCGGGATCTTCCTCGAACATTTCAGGATCGTCCTCGAACATTTCAGGATCGTCCTCGAATATTTCGGGATCGTCCTCGAACATTTCGGGATCTTCCTCTGGGTCCTCCTCAGAATCTCCAATTGGATCCCACTCGATTTCCTCAGGATCCCCCTTGAATTCTACAATCAGATCTATCTCTGGATCCTCTTCAAATTCTTCAGGATCCTCTTCCAGATCGTTCTCAGAATCTTCCAGATCCTCTTCTGAAAAATTCTGGCGAAGATAGTTCTCTACATAACTCGGTATATGAGATACGTCCTTCGTAGCATCCCCAGATACATCTTGCAGCTACTTTAGCACGCCTCGACAATGAACTAATCAATGCCCCGATCCGGTAGTTATCTAGAACTGGAAACTCTTCCTGTTCAAGTTTCCAAAATAGACGATCAAGCCTTCCCATATGCCCTTGGATGCCTAGATGCGGGAGGTAGTCAATCTCCTCTATCTGTTCCCTCAAATGATTCCGTCGCACATCTCGATGAGTCATTATGGTAATAAATCTCGGCATCTGGAATTAAAATATACAATGTCAGTACAAAACCGACAAACTAGTAACAAAACTGGTTCAATTCAATTCACAACACAAATAGATAAAGGCATATAAGTTTCCTTTTTGTTTGTAGCTACAATTAAGCCTATTTAAATTTGAGGTTCAACATAACGATCAAATCAGTCTGTTTAGTTCAGATTATTTGATCAAAATGGTTTGGTTAAACCAACTAATGGTTTGAACCAAAACTGATTGACCAACTTAATCCTTTTTAAACCAAACTAGAATCTAATTTAAATAAATTGAACCAAATTTAAACAAACTTCCGAATACCACTTCTGGTTGGGCCTGTTTGCCTTCACTCGAGAGGTCAGGAGTTCGAACCTCCTTTGGGCAGCAAGGTTTTTCCGCAGAATAGGTTTCAGCAGTTTTTTTAAAAAAAAATAAAATCAACTTTTCTCATTAAAAACCCCAAAACCTAATCGCAGCTACCTCCGCCTCTCATCTTCTCCGCGGCTTTCTTCCCCACTCAGCCAAACTTTTTTTTTCACCATCACCAACGCCATGGCTGCCTCCATCGACGCATCCAGCCGACGGCGACGGCTGCCTTCCGCGCGTGATGCGATCGTCGGCCAGGGGATGAAAACGCCAAGAACTCAGTGGCGATTTCAAGTGATTTCATTACAAAGGTAGAATTTTTTTCATGCTCTAACAATTGCTCTGATACCAATGTTGTTCTCTAAGCATGAGATCTACTTGAAATAAAAATTTTGGACTTACAGCG
This sequence comes from Boesenbergia rotunda, assembly GCA_024364735.1. NCBI lineage: Eukaryota > Viridiplantae > Streptophyta > Magnoliopsida > Zingiberales > Zingiberaceae > Boesenbergia > Boesenbergia rotunda. The sequence goes on along the minus strand of JAGFNQ010000153.1, from coordinate 25,160 downwards.
ATTTGAGATTTCTTCTTTCTCTGGTTTCTTCTCGTTTTCTTGCTGTCGCGCGATCAATCACCAAGAACTAATCACAATCTGCCACAAACCAAATCCCTCTTGATCAATGCTCCTGTTCCTCTTCTTCGTCTCCCTTCTTGGATTGCATTTGGACGCTCTTTATAGGGTGAAGCGTGTGTTTCATTTACCTCCATCAATGGAGGTATTAACGTTTGGCTTGTAACGCCAACGTTTCAAGCTGCTGGTCGTAACTGCAAGATTAATGCCAGTAACTCCAGTAACGCGAACACTCTGTATCTTTCCTTATTTGCTTTGATCCGATATATTCGATCTCAAAAATCACATTGTTCAGTCGATTGATCAACCCTATAAGTCCATGAAACTCTAAGAATTCCTTTCCTATGTGATTTGATCTAATCGTCTGGCACTTTCCAACTTTGATCAGTTGACTGGTCCCCTTGATCAATTGACTGATTAGCACTTTCCTTCTTTGCTCGATTTTCAATCACAAAATGCTTATCCACCTGGATCAGAACCTTTGTTGATTTCTTCAGTTGAATTATCACCTAAGGTTTGTCCCGACTGGGACACAACCTCACAATTCCACTCCGAGAGCTTACCTCAACTTACCCATCAAACATCTAGTCCTCCAAACCTATTTGAATTTTCTCTAGTGTTGCTTAGTGTTAGATCAAGCTGGTCGACTAAGACTTTCTTGCAACACTACGTTATCACAATAGATATAAAAAAGTAAAGTAAACAATGTTAGCAACATTCAATATTCATTGATCTGGTTAACCGTGCACAGTCGATCGAAAAACTTTCGGCCACACTTGCTTAGAATTCACTCCTCCATTACTTTTCACTACCTAGAGTTCACTCTCCTATTCTCTTGCTTAGAGTTCACTCCTCTAAGACTTCTCATTATCTAACCTACACTTCCCTAGGATTTTTTCTTGCTTGGAATTCACTCCTCCATGACTTCTCACTACCTAAGGTTCACTCCCCTAGTGTTTTCCCTTGCTTAGAGTTCACTCTTCTAAGACTTCTCATTACCTAGGGTTTACTCTCCAATAATTTTCCCTTGCTTGAAGTTCACTTATCCAAGATTTCTCACTACCTAAGGTTCACTCCCTTAGGGTTTTCCCTTACTTAGAGTTCACTCCTTTAAGACTTCTCATTACATAGAATTCACTCTCATAGAATTTTCCCTTACTTAGAGTTCACTCGTCTAAGACTTCTCATCCTTACTAGTCATTCAGTCAACCTTAACTTGACTAGACTCTATTAAACTTATTGTCAAACAAACATCAAAACCTTGAAAATCGATTGCACCGACAAGTGGGAGTGATTTGGTAGACTGGATGGTGGGACTAGAGTATAGGGGAGATGTCTCCACAGGAGGACTGCTCTCACAGCCTAGCTATTGACAGCCCTTGATAGACTAGACTTCTAACTTGAGGAGAGTTGATAAGAGTGATTTGGTAGACTGGCTAAAGGGACTGGAGTATGTTGGGGGGGGGGGGGGGGGGGGGGGGTCTCCATAGGGGCACTGCTCTTGTAGCTTGTAGTATGACAATCAACGCCCTCTATTGGATTGGACTTCTAACTCAAGGAGAGCCGGTGGAAGTAATTCAACAAATTGGTGGGAGGGACTGGAGTGTAGGGGAGATGTCTCTATGGGGAGACTGCTCTCGTGGCCTGGTTGTTGATGTCCATTGATGGACTTCTAATTAGAGAGATGCTAATAGAAATGATAAAGTAAAGTGATCAGAGGAGGTGGAGCCTATGGGAGATATTCCCATGGGGATGTTCTTGCGGCCTGGTGGTTGGATGATGGGATGAGGATGCTCCTGTGTTGTGATGCTCTTGCACTGTCAAGTAGCTATGGAAAGTTAGCTAGAAGGGGTTTACTCGAGAATGTACCCTAACTACTAGATTGATCTGAGGATGTACCCAAGGGGATATTTCTAATCCTTACGCTTCTGAATCCACACACTTTCGAATCTGTGTACTTTTGACTCTTATTGCAAATAATAATAATAATAATAATAATCCATATAGGGGTGGTTTATTAGGAGTGGTTTTAACATTGCTCTTGAAAATCGAACAACAAATCAATTTGAACTAAATCGTTTCTATTGCCTTACGTTTTCAAAATGGTTTTACAACCATTCTTGTTGAATAGCTTTAATATCGATTTGAATAAACCGCTGTTATAAATCACTCTTAATGATTCAACTATTAAAAGCAATATTGAAATTACTCATATTGGGTACTTTTAGTAGTGGTTCTGTGTCAAATGATGATGCTACTAATCATTTTTATTGTTCTAACTTCTAAGAACAGTTACCAAACTGATCCTACTAAATACTTTTAATACCATTTCATGTAAAGTATTGTTATAAACTGCTTCTATTGCCCTAATATTTTAGAATTCATTTTCAAATTGCACCTATCAATTCTAACACCAATTTAAATAAACCATTGTTATAAATACTTTTAATATCATTTCGTGTAAAGTATTGTTATAAACTGCTTCTATTGCCCTAATATTTTAGAATTCATTTTCAAATTGCACCTATCAATTTTAACACCAATTTAAATAAACCATTGTTGTAAACAACTCTTAACAATACAACTATTAGAAGAAATCTTGAAAATACTATTAGTAGTGGTTCTATATCAAACACTACTACTAATTAACAATTTATATTGCTCTAACTTCTATGAGTCCTTTTCAAACCGACATCTACATCGGCACTTCGCGGGCCTAGATCTCCACTACCAGAAACACGAAGTCTTTCTGTGCTTTTCATCATATATACGGTCATTCCATATGAACTTTTCATCATACATGCAGTCATTTCATCGATGCTAAAAATGAATTTAATTATCAATTAAATATTTTTACCAAATAAATTTAGTTGATAACTTATTAAAGTTAAAATTGATTAATAAATTTTTTTAAAATGACAATTAAAATGTATAATTTATTTTATTTTATTTTGTACCTATCAAATTTAATTCAATATAATTAATTTAAAATATTTATTAGTCAAAAAAATTATGAAACATTAATTTTATTTATATACTTTTTCATTCTTTTCTTAATTTTATTTATATCATTTTTTTCTTTACTTATATTTATTATTCTTAAGTTTTTTCTCCTAATATTTTTCTCTTGAACCCATAACTTTATTTCCAAGTTTCGTATGCAACCTCAATGCCTTCGTCTTCCTTCATCCATTGCCGAAACCCAAAATCTCATGTTAAAATTTTTTCCTCTTCTTCTTTTCAACTCTAAACCTAAATCTCACGCCGAAAGCTTTTTTTCTTCCTCTGTTTAACTCTAAAACCCTAAATCTCACTTAGAAAAAACTTTCTATTCTTTTATTCGATTTTATTCATTCTCCGACTCCGCACTACTAGAATATACTGTTGATATTTTTAATTAATATTTTTAAAAAAATATATTATTATAAATATTTTGTAATGACATATATTAAAAATTATTTATTTTAAAATAAAAAAATCATATTAGATTATAACTGATCGGAATATTAATAAATATCAATATTATTTATAGAGAAAAACTATTTTTAAAAGATATTAACCTTATTAAATTTTTTTCTTTATTAGTCTCTAATAACAAGTAAAGCTAACCTAAATTTTTATTTTTTTTCTTTCCTATAGGTAACCCTAACTCACATTCCCAATGATAATCAAAATTATTTATTGGACCCAATGTTATTGGACATATTAAAAATAATTATATAATAAAAAAAACTATTAATTAGTTATTAAATAATTAACTAACATATGAAATTATTTATTGGAAAATGATTATAAATTAATTAATAAATGAATAAATATCGCTGTTACTCTTCTCACAATTATTAAGAATAACAATATGACAAATGAAATTATTGATTAGTTAATTTAGGTCGGAACCAATCAACGGATACCTAACTAGGTTATGAGCCAGGGGTCGGGTTTGGTTCAAACCTAGCCTAGGGTTGGGTCTACCTGTAAGTGCAGTTGAAAATTATTTTTGCATTCAATGGGTTCTAAATCGCTCTTATATCTATGATGTGTAAGAGTAGTTTAAAACTTTTCTTTTACGCCTTATGGGTTTGAGAGCAATTTGAACTACTCCTAAATTTATAATTACATAAGTGGTTTGAAATCGTTATTATATATATAATGTACATGATTGGTTTCAAACCGTACCTACAAAGAATAATAGGAGCGATTTTTTAACTTTTACTAATGGTTACGAAAACCACTTCTATAAGATATAGGGATGGCAACAAGAGAAGTAGTTTTCAAACCAGTAGTAAAAGTATAGAAGTGGTTGAAAATCGCTATTGAAATTTAAAAAAATCGCTTCTATATGAGTGTATTTTTAGTGGTACTTCAAGTTCGATAATTTTTCCATCAATTTCATTTAAAAGTTCAAGTACAAGTATATGAAATATACTAATTTCACCCAATCCTTTTTTTACCTTATGGGTTTTAGAATGATTTGAATTACTCTTGAATTTATAGCTATAGAGGTGGTTTGAAATCGTTGTTATATGTATAACGTGGAAGATCAGTTTCAAACCGTAACTACACAGAATAATAGAAGCGATTTTCAACTTTTATCAACAGTTATAAAAACCGCTGCTATGGAATATAGGGACGGCAATAAGAGAAGTGATTTTCAAAGCGGTAGTAAAAGTGTAGAAGTGATTGACAACAACTCTTGAAAAAAATCGCTCCTATATGGATGTTTTTGTGTCTGTGTACTTCCGAATTTGTGTACTTCTGAGTCGATGTACTTTCAAGTCCATGCACTTTTGAATCTGCATAGTACTGAATCCGTGTACTTCTGTAGTCGTAAAAATTTAAAGTCACACATCTTGAGCTACTTGGCAAGTATTCGCACAGGTAGATCTACACTACTTACTAGGGCAGAGATTGCGAGATACATCAGGCTACATCAAAGATATCTATTTGTTCCTTAGTCCCAACACAAAGGAATATTCATTCTTGTGCACCGTCGAAAATGTTGAAAAACTCCATAAATTTATAAAATTTTATAATACAAACATCTTAAACAAATAATGCAAAAAAAAATAGAAATTTTAAGTAGCAAAATTTTCGAAAGTAAAATCGTTATGAATAGTTCAAAATAGATCATCTGTGCAGTGTGTAAAGCTAGGGAATGGTCCTCCAACCTACAAAGAACAAATAAAAACAAAAGACAATAGACTGACCTTCTACTTCTTCTTCTCCCTGTGGCCATGGCATGATCTGTCACGCGGGCACGAATGCAAATTAGGATCATCATCCATAGTCATCCAAAAAGATTCAGAAGAAGGCACCTCTTAATATAGTTTCATTTTTATTAAAAGGATGTGTTTTTAAAAAGGAAATATTAAAATAGCATTTCAGTATATTTTTCATCTCAAAAATATCCTTATTGCTACCACATAGAGAAAAATTATACTAATTTGATTAAAATTATTAGGTAAAAATAAAAGGACATCCCTTTTTTAAGGGATCATCAAAGGAGCACCCTATTTTAATTTATTATCTAAATTATATTTTATTCTCTTGTAAAATGACACAACTATCCTCTACGATAAAATAATAATTTATTTCCATTATTATCTCTCTTCTAATTTCCATCTAAATCGACACGTTATAACAATTACAAACCCATACCTATTACACAGTTGTAACAGCTTTGGTATCGTAGGTGATACAATTGAACTACTATATAGTTATAGCAGTTAGCTACTGAACTATAGATACTACAATTACAATTGAGAGTGGTCAGTAAAGATGTTGATAAAGGATTTAAATATCTATTTTTTGACATATCATTTATTAATTACACTGATAGATTGTTAACTAGGCATTTCTAATATGTAAATATCCTTTCATCAAACTCTCTTAATTACTAATCTAAAGAGTTTTTAACAAAGTCATAATTTTTGTCTAAAGAATTAGGCAAAAATCAAATCAGCTTTATGGGAGAATTTAAAAAGACTCATTGACAATTGAAAAGCTTACATCAGATTAGTTGTTAAACCTGGATTCAGATTAGTTTATTAGAAACGAACTTAAAGATGCATACATCTAATTAGTTTATCAATCCATAATGGTCTTAGATAAAAAAAAACCTTCAATTTTTAGGGTTACAAAAGCACTAAATCCTCTTTATTAAGTTATGTTCATGTTATAACAATTAATGTTACGTAGCTGCTACAATTATAATAATTTTAGTTGGTACGAAATCGTAACTGATATAAATATAATGTTGTAACAACTACGAACCAGTGGCTGCTACAACTACAATCCATGCACAAGAGGAATCAAGAATTAATTTTTTAATTGGGAGAAAAGTGACAATTCTAAGGATAAGTTGCTAACTCATAAACTCTAAAGTCTAAACCCGCTAACCCTAAAATGAACTAGTTGATGAAATTTTGTTGTGTATGTTACATGTTCCAAGTGATTCAATGAATAATTGAATAATAATGATATATTTTTCTCTAACTTGATGAGATATTTAAGAAATAGATTCCATATTTGATATATATCTCTCTATAACATTTACTAAAAAAAGGAAAACATTAACAAAGAAACCCATGTTTCAAGTGATTCACCACTCTTAGTTGTAATAATTACAAAATCATAGTTGTTACAACACATTTTTACTGCTCGGTTATAGCAATACAATTTCATAACTGTTACAACACAGTTTACTGCTTAATTGTAATAGCTATATTTTCGTAATTGTCATAACATAACCAAATTTAAGTGGAAAAATAGATAGGAGTGTGCATGTAATACGTTGGAGGGCATCTGTTTCATTTTACAGGGGGATGAAGTGGCCTTTTAATAACAAATCAAAGTGGGGCATTATTTTGACGATTCTAAAAAAAATTGAGTCGCTCCTATGATTTATAACCAAAATTATTTTATATAGAGTGCTATTATAACATAATATTTTTTACCGACTTAATTAAAATTAATTAAAATCATTACAATTTGATTAAAATAAAATAAACACTATCTTAAATGATTAACCAGATTAGGTAACGTTGAATGTGGATAACCGATTCAACCCTACGAAAATTTTTCATGAAGTACAAATAAAAATTTATCCCGACAATAAGCAAGCTATTGATGATAGCTAATATAATGATTTTGAAAAGATTTTATTAAATTTAAATAATTTTGATAAATTAATAAATAATATTTTAATATAATAATATTTGATACATAATAATTTTAATTAAATTGCGCCGATTTGTTTTGATACTTTGTAATAATTATTATAATAGTAATAATATTAGAATATAAGAATATGTTTTAGATGAAATAGATTAGTTGTTATTATTTTATTTTATTTTTTGAAAAAAAAAGGTGTAAAAGTATAATAAAGGGAGCAGTGGGTTTCTGTTGTTAGTGCCCCATTACAATAAACGAGGTGCATGCATGATTTGGGGGATTGGTAAAAGACATAAGAAACAAAGAATGAATTGATTTGCAGCACACATTGGATGCCGTGCTTTGTTTACCCCCAAATAATATAATCTACTGAGAAAGTGATCACAGGATTCCTGGTGACTTGACGGGTGCATAGAATGGCTAGCAGCAATCTGCAACAAAGGAACAAACAGTGGTGCAAGGGTCAAAAAGCAAATTAATTATATATACATATATATTTATACGCGCACCATATGGCAAGAGCTTTACCTTTTGCCCGTTACTCTATCTTTAGTCTGATCACTACGCATGCACAAAACTTACCTGAAGCTCCATTTCATTACAAAATTATAAGAGAAGGCAACAAGTTTCTGTAGGTCGACTGTTCAAATCAGGCAATTACTATTTGCTATTAAGGTAAAGTTTAACAAAAGGAGAGTTACATAAAAAAAAAAAAAATGGATGTTCACTAATCCCTAATGGGAGTCAAAAGAAAACTATTGATCCTGTTCCGGAAGTAAACGACGGGGATGGTTAATTATCAACAGGGGCGGATTTACATGGGGGCTTGGGGGGGCCACGACCCCTCCCCCCCTAATTTTTAATAATATTATTTTTATATAGAAATTTTTACTTTTTTAGTATAGAAATTTTTATTTTCTTAGTATATATATAATTTGACTCCCATAAAAATTTATATTTGTAGTGGGTTTAATGATAAGTTTAATTTTTATTTTAGCATACATCTAGGGTTCAAATCTCTTGGATGACTAATTTTTTAAAAAAATATTATTTTAATTTTTAAATTTTAACTAAATATACATTATGTATGATTAGAGAAGATATTATTATAATAATTATTTTCTTGATTATTATTATAATAATTATTTCGACAATTTACCAAAGGGCGTACTAAAGAATTTGTATTTACCAAAAGGCGTACCATGGTTTCAATGTTACCAAAGGGCGCACATATTTTAGTAAACTTCCTCTTATACCCCTACCGTCAAGTACTGCATGCATTTCTCTTTCTCTTTCTCTTTGTCAGTAACGAATTTTGAGACGGACCATAAAGAGATGTTACTTTATATTTTGATTTTTATATTATGGAACCTTTCTCAAAACAAAAAAATATTGAAATTAATTAAAATATTTTTATTAAATTAAAACTAAAAGAACATTTCAGCCGCCCACGTTGGGCCTGAAATGGTTCCATTTCAGGCCCAACGTGGGGCTGAAATGTTTCCATTTCAGGCCCAACGTGCCCAATATTAAGGGTCTTTTCTCGATTCTTTGTTATTACATTTTAACACCTCGGAGAAGTCTAAATAAACAATAGATAGCAAATTTGAACTCCTTGTAACCTCAGAAATCCACAGGAACTGAAATTTTTACAATCGGAGCTCTCTAGGTCAATCAGTGGCCTTTTAGGGTCATTGGGCTTGAAATGGAAACATTTCAGGCCCAACGTGGGCCTGAAATGGTTCCATTCCAGGCCTAATGATCCTAAAAGGGCTAATGTGTTAAAACCCACTGATTGACCTAGAGAGCTCCAATTATAAAAATTTCAGTTCCTGTGGATTTCTGAGATTACAAGGAGTTCAAATTTGCTATCCATTATTTATTTGGACTTCTCCGAGGTGTTAAAATGTAATAATGAAGAATCGAGAAAACACATTTAATATTGGGCATGTTGGGCCTGAAATGGGCACGTTGGGCCTGAAATGGTTCAGGAACCAATGACTTTAAAAGGCCTAATGTGTCAAATCCCACTGATTGACCTAGAGAGCTCCGATTGTAAAAATTTCAGTTCCTGTGGATTTTTGAGATTACAAGGAGTTCAAATTTGCTATCCATTATTTATTTGGACTTCTCCGAGGTATTAAAATGTAATAATGAAGAACCGAGAAGAAATCACACATTAGGCCTTTTAGGGTCATTGAGCTTGAAATGGTTGGACACCTATTGCATTGGTGATATCTAATATATAGATGTTTGGACACTTAAAACATCATCTCCTACCTCTAACCTCTCTATTCATATGGAATTTTCAGAAATCCAGATATGGGAGGTCTATCAGTGGGTTTTGGTCAAAACTCACTGAAATTTCTAAACTACTCCTATTTGATTGGTGATATCTAATATATAGATGTTTGGACACCTAAAACATCATCTCCTACCTCTACCCTCTCTATTCATATGAAGTTTTCAGAAATCCAGATACTGGAGGTCCATCAGTGAGTTTTGACCAAAACTCACTGATATTTCTAAACTACTCCTATTTGATTGGTGATATCTAATATATAGATGGTTGGACACCTAAAATATCATCTCCTACCTCTAACCTCTCTATTCATATGGAGTTTTTAGAAATCCAGATATGGTAGGTCCATCAGTGGGTTTTGGTCAAAACCCACTGATATTTCTAAACTAATCCTATTTGATTAGTGATATCTAATATATAGATGTTTGGACTCCTAAAACATCATCTCCTACCTCTACCCTCTCTATTCATATGGAGTTTTCAGAAATCCAGATATGGGAGGTCCATCAGTGAGTTTTGACCAAAACTCACTGATGGACCTCCCATATCTGGATTTCTGAAAACTCCATATGAATAGAGAGGGTAGAGGTAGGAGATGATGTTTTAGGTGTCCAAACATCTATATATTAGATATCACCAATCAAATAGGAGTAGTTTAGAAATATCAGTGAGTTTTGGTCAAAACTCACTGATGGACCTCCCATATCTGGATTTCTGAAAACTCCATATGAATAGAGAGGTTAGAGGTAGGAGATGATGTTTTAGGTATCCAAACATCTATATATTAGATATTACCAATCAAATAGGAGTAGTTTAGAAATATCAGTGGGTTTTGACCAAAACCCACTGATGGACCTACCATATCTGGATTTCTGAAAACTCTATATGAATAGAGAGGTTAGAGATAGGAGATGATGTTTTAGGTGTCCAACCATCTATATATTAGATATCACCAATCAAATAGGAGTAGTTTAGAAATATCAGTGAATTTTGGTCAAAACTCACTGATGGACCTCCCATATCTGGATTTCTGAAAACTCCATATGAATAGAGAGGGTAGAGGTAGGAGATGATGTTTTAAGTGTCCAAACATCTATATATTAGATATCACCAATCAAATAGGAGTAGTTTAGAAATATCAGTGAGTTTTGACCAAAACCCACTGATAGACCTCCCATATCTGGATTTCTGAAAAATCCATATGAATAGAGAGGTTAGAGGTAGGAGATGATGTTTTAGGTGTCCAAACATCTATATATTAGATATCACCAATGCAATAGGTGTCCAACCATTTCAGGCCCAATGACCCTAAAAGGCCTAATGTGTGATTTCTTCTCAGTTCTTTATTATTACATTTTAACACCTCGAAAAAGTCCAAATAAATAATGGATAGCAAATTTGAACTCATTGTAACCTCAGAAATCCTCAGGAACTGAAATTTTTACAATCGGAGCTCTTTAGGTCAATCAGTGGGTTTTGACACATTAGGCCTTTTAAGGTCATTGGTTCCCGTGCCCATTTCAGGCCCAACATGCCCAATATTAAAGGTGTTTTCTCGGTTCTTCATTATTACATTTTAACACCTCGGAGAAGTCCAAATAAACAATGGATAGCAAATTTGAACTTCTTGTAACCTCAGAAATCCACAGGAACTGAAATTTTTACAATCGGAGCTCTCTAGGTCAATCAGTGGCCTTTTAGGGTCATTGGGCCTGAAATGGAAACATTTCAGGCCCAATGATCCTAAAAGGGCTAATGTGTCAAAATCCACTGATTGACCTAGAGAGCTCCGATTGTAAAAATTTCAGTTCCTGTGGATTTCTGAGGTTACAAGGAGTTCAAATTTGCTATCCATTGTTTATTTAGACTTCTCCGAGGTGTTAAAATGTAATATCAAAGAATCGAGAAAAGACCCTTAATATTGGGCACGTTGGGCCTAAAATGGAAACATTTCAGCCCCACGTTGGGCCTGAAATGGAACCATTTTAGGCCCAACGTGGGTGGCTGAAATGTTCTTTTAGTTTTGATTTAATAAAAATATTTTAATTAATTTTAATATTTTTTTGTTTTGAGAAAGGTTCCATAATATAAAAATCAAAATATAAAGTAACATCTCTTTATGGTCCGTCTCGAAATTCGTTACTGACAAAGAGAAAGAGAAAGAGAATGAGAATGAGAAAGACATGCAGTACTTGACGGTAGGGGTATAAGAGGAAGTTTACTAAAATATGTGCGCCCTTTGGTAATATTGAAATCATGGTACGCTTTTTGGTAAATACCAATTCTTAGGTACGCCCTTTGGTAAATTGCCGAACTACAATTGATGACAATAAAAAGCTTAACTTCAATTTGTCACTACATTTCCCATCAGAAAAACAAATACAAACTGATAAAATAAAAAGTTCATACTACAATCTGCCACTACATTTTCCAATTCAGAAAAATAAACACAAACTGATCAAAATACAATGTTCATAATGTCAATTGCCACCCAGCTTAATCACTCTGCTATTACATTTCCCAGTTTAGAAAAACAAACAAAAATTGATGAAATTAAAATGTTCATAGTACTTTTGCCCATCTTCAATTTGCCACGCATATCCCAATTAAGCTACTAGCAATTTCCATTTTGCAACAAAAGCTTCATAAAATAAAAAAGTTTGATACTTACCTCTTCAATCTGTGCAAAACATTACAAGATCAAATGTATGAGTGTTACAATAGTTAGAAAACTCAAATATAAAAGGTTAAACATTAAACTGAATTTATACCTTAATGGTATGATAGATTTTTTAAGTTTCAATTCAGAATGATTCATTTAATCTATAGGCAAGTCAATTGTAAAAACTTGTTTTTCAACCTACAATGATAACAATAAAATGTATCATTTAATTTTTTAAAAAATATACTTTCTGATAGGAGGCAAAACAAGAAAGTCAAATTACCTTAATCTTTTTAGTCACTCCATGTCGTTTTCGACACCAATCTCCACCACACATCAGCATTTCTACAGTTGTAGGAGCTAAAGCAGCACGATATTTGTCAATAACACGACCTCCAGCACTAAGGTTGCCTCTGAAGCTACTGTGGTAATGGGTATTGCTAATATATCTCTAGCCAAAGTTGATAATACTGGAAATTTGCATATATTAAACTTCCACCAACCAAGAGCATCAAATGCATTATTTGGATTATGCCTATGACACCCTTCCTCTAGATACACATCTAGCTCCGATTTTTCAGGTTGTACCATTTCAATTTCTTTTAAATAAGATGAGAATTCAGACCATCCAGAAAAAAAGGTAGCATGCTCTCTATTATTTTGAGTTGTGTTGTTGCAAGATTGAGATTCAGAGTTAGATTTTGATCCTTGAAGCTTTTCAACCGCTGCATCTGCATATTCTTTGTAAATTGCATACAAAAGCTTTTGCACCTCTCTAATATTACTCTCTGATTCAAATGTCGTATAAAGTTTTGGAAAAGTGAATTCAAGTAATCGCATTTTTCATCTAGGATCCAAAACTGAACCAACAGCCATTAATAAATTACATTCACCCCAATGTTTATCAAATTTTTCCTTCATTTTTTGCACCATTTTTCTAATAAACTCTTCCTCATCACAAGATTTCTCATCCAAAATTACTTTTACTCGATAAACTTCATTTAGAAAAAGATTGGCAATAGAATACTCACTTCCAGAAATAATTTTGGTTGCTTGATAAAAAACTTTCAAAACTGAAAATACTTTAATCAATTTCTCTCAATCAGATTCTGTTGGACAATGAATGTAGTTAGGTTCTCGATCTTTAAATCTTGGAAAAACTTCTTTGAAAGCAATTGCTGTTCTTAACATCTCATAAGTTGAATTCCATCTTGTTTTACAATCATCAATCAATTTTCTTTCTTGTAATTTCAATTGCTTCACAATTTCAGCAAATTGAATGAGTCTAGCATCTGTTCTTCTAATAAAATCCACACTTTGACGAATAACATGAATAATATCCTTAATTTCATTGAGGTCATCTTGAGCTATAAGATTTAAAATATGTGCACAACACCGGACATGGAATAATTCCCCCCCACAAATCAGATTCTTATTTATTTTCAAAAAATCTTCCTTTATATATTTAATTGCAGCATCATTAGCACTCGCATTATCAACATAAACAGTATGTATCTTATTTTCAATCTCCCATGCCCTTGCACACTTTAGAAGGCTATCTGAAATTTGAGGACCACCACAAGGAGGAGGTATATGAAAAAAATTGAGAACGCGTTTATTCAATTTCCAAGAAGTGTCAATCCAATGACCAGTGATAACCATGTACTCTATTTTTTGATTTTTTGACTTCCATAAATCTGTGGTGAGGCTAATCTTTGTTACATTTTTCAGCAAACTATGCAATTTTTTCTTCTCAGCTTCATATATTGCAAAACTATTCTTTTTTTTGCCGTTGTTCGTGATATACGAGTCCACTCAGGCATTCCACGTCTACAAAACATATTAAAACCTTCTTCTTCTAATAATGTGAATGGATGTTCATGCATTAAAATCCATGAAGCAGCTGCTTCTTTCATGCGTTCCATACAAAATTTTCCATCATCTAACAAAGGTGACATAGTTGTATCAACACTTTCGAAGCCTAACAATAGTTATTGTTGTTTGAGTTTATCTTCAAGTTTCCTTTTAGAGTCCAAGTGTTTAGCACAATGATCGAAGTGTCGTTTTAAGTGTGTTGTAGTACCTGACTTTATTTTTGCAAGGAATAGTTGACAATGTTTGCACTTATACTTATCACCTTTTGGATCCTCAACCTCAATCATTTCTGACCATACATGAGATCTCTTTTATTTCTTTAATTTAGGAGTTAAATTATCATCCTCAGTTACATTGTTATTCACACTATCCCCTTTATCTCTTATCTGTTGTGGTATCTCATTTGAATCTAACGAAGCTTGAATAGCTGAATTTGCTGCTAGAGGAGAATCAGTCATATTCTTTGAAAATCAAATCAGAAATTATAGCTGTAAAATATTAATAACATAATAAATTATTCGAATATATTTCTTGGTATCCGATGAAATTAGTATATCTTCAGGATTAAAGAATAGATTTCTCAAATAAATTTCATGAAAATGAATATTGCTATATTGTGCAAAATGATAAACTCCAAGAGTTATCCAAAAAAAATATTATTCTACTAAAAACAATATTTAATAGCTTCTATTTCTTTAAGAAATAAAATGATTTGGCAGATTAAAACAACAAGAAGTAATTTCTTCTAAAAAAGAAAAAAAAACTAAGAATGTTGTTAGAGAAAAAAAGAGATAGATTGAGAAGAGAAAGAAGGGACTTACTTCTCAGATTTTCTCTGTTTAGAAATGTCGAGGGCTTGAGGTTGAGAAAGAAGCTCGTGTGTGGACTGTGATTTTGTGTGTGGACTGCTCAGATTTTCTCAGATCTCAAGTTCCCAACTACTAGAAGCACGATTGCACAAAGAAGAAGAAGAAGAAGAAGAACTAAAAGAAGAAGAAAAAGAAGAAAAACTAAGAACGATGCTAGAGTAATCTTATACTTCAACAAAAAAAAATAAGAATGAGAAGAGAAAGAACTTACGTTTCAGATTTCCTCGAAGAACGTCGAGGCAGAGAAAAAAACTTGCGTATGATCTCTACTCTTGATCCCGAGTTCCCAACCACTTTGAAGCACGATCGCCTTCAACCTCTTTCCATTTCGGTGATGTTTACAGTGGCGGCATCGAAGGCTTGAAGTGGCTAGGGTTTGTAAATGTTAGGGTTATTAAGTTTACATTTATACGGTTAGTAAACGTAAAAGGTGCAAGTAGTAATGGATGGGTTAACACTTTAACCCATTAACCCAATAACCCATCAGAAATTAGAATATAACGCATTAATCATTAATAAGTTATATATGTAAAATAATTATATAAAATATTAAATAGAAGCTCACGAGCGGCTCGTGAACACTCGAACAAATTATTGTAAATTCGAATTCGGCTCGAAAACAGTATCGAACATGTTCGAGCTCGGCTCGAGCTCGATAATTTCGAATGCGAATCAAATATTATTCGAACTGGCTCGAAAAATTCGCGAGCCGGCTCGATTTGTTTGCACCCCTAGTCATGTTCTTAGGAATTGGTTCATGTTTTTCTTATTTTTTACCACCACAAAATGTCATGGTTTTTTTTTCAAAAACACTTTAATAGATAAAAATAACAGAATGAGATGATCATCAATTTTGTCACGAACAATGGTGTAGAACCGACTGTCTTAAATCATTGTCATTGGTTCGACAGTTCAGAACTATTAATTTAATTGTTTAAGAAATCTCAACCTTAAATTAAAGTCTATTACGATTTATAGTTCTGAACTGTTAATTATGATTCAGGTCATCGTTCACTGATGGTTAAAGATTGTTATTTATATTTTTAAAAGATAAATGCATACAAAGTTTATAATTTTTTTAAAAAAACTTAAATTTATCTAAATTGCCTTACTTAGTTTTTTTTTTGCTCTTATTATATTAGAAAGTGATATTTATGCACTTTCATTACTTGTTCCCTTAGTGATAGTTCCTACGACATTAAAATCTTTTTCTTTATCTTTTGAAAGCTGTTTACCTTGTATTTTTTATTTTTGCAGCACCCATTCAATCATCAAGTAACACTTAGCTTATGCTTTCAAATAGTGGAGAGTCGAAGTAGATTTTCTTGTGGGATATTATTATTATCCTTATTAGGTAGATTTATTTGTAAGTTACACATATAAATATAATCTGAGCCTTTAAAGTGATCTAACTTATGTTTATTAGGTTTCAGATTATTGGATGCGGGTTCAATGTACCCTTTAGACCAATCTGTTATTATCTATGGGCTGATAACAGATTGGATTTCTATATAAAGGGGAGGTCCTCAAGGGTTTAAGGATTATCTAGACCTAATTTCTTGTTCCCCATTGACAAGAAACTTTACGGCACCGTCAACCCTAAGCCACTTGGAAGATTTTCCTTCTTTCCGCTACATTTTCTTCCACAGGGATCAAGCCGAAGACGTCACGACAAAGACGATGGCTAATCAATCAGGTTCTTTGTCTTTCGGTTTATATCTTTTATTTATGTTATGTCATGATTCGATGAAACAATAGATCCATGCTTATATATATTATGTTTTCTCTTCGAGTTCTTATTTGGTTTTCTAGAATTCATGCGGTTAGGAGAAAACACAATGTTTTATCAATTTGTATCAGAGTCTTGGCTTTGTTTCATCGTTTTTATGATAATAAAGTTTAAATTTTTTTTCGTCGATTTATTGTATGTATGCTAGATTAAGTTTTCCTAGTATAATACAATTTTTATCGTCGAAAATCATGTAAAAGAAAATTCTAGGATAGACTTGTTTTCTAAGTTTTTCATATTTTATGTGAAAAAAAAATACGAAAACGGCCGAAGAACCGTCATATTTAACCTAATTTTTTTTGATTAAATTGTGATGGTTTAATCGATTGGCTTGGTCAATCAATCAATTATCAAGTCTAAAATTATGAACAGAATAAATTTGATTTAATTGATTGTACAAATTTATTTTAATCGATTATCATCTTAAATTTGTGATAAGGTGAATTAGGAATTATATCGATTAAAAAAAATTTATCGATGAAAATTTCTTTCATGTGAAAAAAAAAAATTTCACGTCGAAAAAAAAAATTGTTTCGTAGAAACAGTAAAGTGAATTTTATATATATATAAGGCTAATGCATCAAATATTTTTTCTTGACGAAGAGATTAAATAATATTATTTAATATTATTTAATTATAGATGTCACGCCCCGAGACCCAGGAGCCGCTGATCCAATAGAAAATCGGACAGCACCTCCCCTGTCCGACGGACAATTTACACATACATACCACAAATATAACAATACCACGAGTTTAAATGGGTCTCAGGCCTCAAATCTAAATAGAATAACAATATATATGGCAATATGCAAATAAAACCAAAACCCGAACTTACCTGAGCTGTCAGGGGGCAGGAACGCAGCAAAAACCACACACCTAGTCCAACATAGGACTCAAAAGTACAATCCCATAAAGAAAGACAAGTACTACAAGTCCACGAAAATCCAATGCAACGGAATAAAATATAATATGGTCCAAAAAAACAGAAAATAATGCATAAAAACCAAATCAGGTGTAGTAGCAAGCACGGGACTGGCGACTCGGACCCTCCTGGCAGATATCAACCTGAAATCAAAAAGTATGGCAACGGTGTGAGTCCATAAACTCAGCGAATACCCAGCAGATACGCATAGTACGTTATAATAACGATAAGGATCTACGCTGATACAGTCTCATATGAATAATAGACAAGGGTATATGCTAAAGACACTGAATAAAGGTACATACCAGAATACATCTATCTTGCAGAGGGTGAAATATAATCCCTATGGAACAAGTACAACATATAATCCAAGGTAAACAAGTCTCCAGTATATGCATGTCAATCAAGTGCAGAAATCAAATGCAGCAAACAATGTACGATGCAAAATATGTACATGGTGCAATGATATGTGTCACCCCTGACACCAGTCAGATCATCGTCCATCTGTCATAAATGGACATCTGAAAGGGTAGAGCTATGACAACTGTACGCACCCTGCTATTACTGCTCCTGAGTGACCGAGTGGACATGATGCTGGCGGAGGTCTCTCTCCTACCCCAAGCAATGGGGGAGTTTAGCTCTCATCTTCTCATGTCTCAGGACGAGAAGGGATCTCTGGCTGCTACCACACACCGGAACCACCCTCCAAATAGTGGTCGTGCGGAGCAATAC
This sequence comes from Boesenbergia rotunda, assembly GCA_024364735.1. Lineage (NCBI taxonomy): Eukaryota > Viridiplantae > Streptophyta > Magnoliopsida > Zingiberales > Zingiberaceae > Boesenbergia > Boesenbergia rotunda. The sequence goes on along the minus strand of JAGFNQ010000153.1, from coordinate 6,779 downwards.
AGGGCAAATACACACACTCTATGACAGCCACTACCCCTGAGTGGATGTGTGTGCATATCCTCATGTAACTGACGATGGGCTCAGACTACATAGGAGCATTTGTTCGTCAGCATGCAATAATGCAAGGATGATGCATGACCTAAACACATATAACACCCACCAAATCCTCACTAACACCTCAGTGTGCTAGGTGTTGGTGCAATCGTGTTTAGGTCAAGGTTGACCTAGTTTGACTGAGCTCGGGTGAGTTTAGGTCTGTGGGAGATTGTTGGTGCAATCTTGGTTAGGTCAGGGTTGACCTGGTTTGACAAAGCTCAGGTGAGGTTGAGTCTGGTAAGCTCGGGTGAGCTCGAGGTCGTATGTTTCGATGTTTGATAATGATGTTTGAGTGGTCATGATGTGTGAGTCAAGTGGGTCAAGGTTGACTGGAGGCTTGACTGAGAAAAAAGACCTAGTGGGACTAGGCAGACCTAGTGGGACTAGGTGAAGTCCAAGTAGATCGGAGAGATCGTACGCTGGCATGGCAAAAGACCTAGTAGGACTAGGCACACCTAGTGGGACTAGGTGAAGTCCAGGTAGATCGGGGAGATCGTACGCTGGCATGACAAAAGACCTAGTGGGACTAGGCAGACCTAGTGGGACTAGGTGAAGTCCAGGTAGATTGGGGAGATCGTACGCTGGCAAGGGAAAAGAAGACCTAGTGGGACTAGGCACACCTAGTGGGACTAGGTGAAGTCCAGATGGATCGGGGAGTTCGCATGCTGGCAAGGTGGAAGTCTACCGAGAGACTAGACCTAACTCGAGGGTTAGGCAAATCTGGTTGGGAACCAGGTTAAGTCCGAGCTGGGAGCTAGGCAGTAGAAATCCAAGTTGGTCAACGGGGTTGACCGGACACTTGGTAGGGGATCCTAGACTTGTGGGAACAAGTTAGGGTGGACTCAATCGATTGGGCAATCGATTGGGTCAATCGATCAGGTGATCGATTAGAGCGGTTTTCGCGAGAGGACAGAAGGGTCCTGAATCGATTGGGTAATCGATTCAGGGTATCGGTAATCGATTGGCTAATCGATTAGGGCGGTTTGCGCGAGAGAACAGAGAGGCTCTGAATCGATTGGGTAATCGATTCAGGGCAATGGTAATCGATTGGCTAATCGATTACGGTTCGAAAACTAGTCGTTGAACGGCTAAGTGTGACGTGGTAATCGATTGGGTAATCGATTACCAAACCCTAGGCGACGGGTATAAGGTCTTTCGCGCAGGTTTTGGCCGTAACTCTTCTTCCTTCTTCCACGCCACTTCAAGAGAAGCTTTGGGGCTTAGTGTTGCTGCACTTCCAAAGTTCTAGAGGTGATCACAAGCTTGAAGATAGCAAGGAAAGCAAAGTGTGAGCTTATTTGTAAATCTTGTAAGATTTTATCTTGTATTTGCTTTGTTCTTGTTGTATCTTTGTAACAAGCTTGTAAGAGGTTTCTCCACCTCAAGAAGGAGACTTTCATAGTGCATGAGAGTGTGAGGAGAGTGGATCCTTGGATTAGTCACCCGACCGGGGTGGATACCAAGTAAATCCTTGTGTTAGCGATTGCTTGAAGTCTTCCGCCGCGACAAATCATCTACAAGCGAATCGAAGCTAATCACCCCCCCCCTCTAGCTCGTCTACCGGTCCCAACAAGTGGTATCAGAGCGAGGTTGCTCTTATTTGGACTCATCGCCAAGAGGGCAAGAGCTAGAGGAAGAAGAAGAAGTTGGAAGAAACCCTAATTTCAAGAAGTCATCATCAAAAGGGTTCAACTTCAAAAATGGAGTTTGGCTATGACACTAGGGCACCTCCACCATTTGACAAGGCAAATTTCATCTTTGGAAATCAAAGATTGAAAATTACTTCATGATGGAGATAGAGTAATGGTTTGCTCTAATGGAGGGTTTTGAAGCTCCAACAAGCTCAAAAGGAAAGCTCCTCAAGAAAAGCAAATGGAATGAGGAGCAAATCAAGAGATGCGAGGTCAACAACAAAGTGACCAAGTTATTGGTCAACCTATTGCCAAGCACCATCTTGGACAAGATTGGAGAATTCGAAGATGCCAAAGAGCTATGGAGCAAATTGGCAAGGCTTCATGAAGACCCCTCCACTATACCAAATCAAGACAAATCCGAAGAGGGAAATTCATCGGAGGAAGAAGATTCGGAAGTTGAGAGGTGCTCAACATCCGAAGATGAAGCTCAAGAAGCCTCCACCTCAAGGGTTGAAGAGGAGCAAGATGTGGCATTGGCATCGGATCAAAGAAAAGTGTCAACATCATCATCCGAGGTCAATGAGGAGAAAGAAGAAGTCTCCACCTCTAGGAATGAGGGGGAGCAAAGGCCATTCACTCCGGAAGAGAAAGAAGCTTCTACCTCCGGATCAAGTGAAGAGTCATGCAACACCCCTACAAGCAAAGGTATAGATATTTCAATGTGCAAAAATAAAAATCATATCATTTGCTTTGAGTGTAGGGAAAGAGGGCACTACAAGAGTAAGTGTCCAAAATTGGTCAAGAAGAAGGTGCAAGTGGCACCCAAGACCAAGGAGAAGCCAAAGGAGGTCGCTCCCATGGCAAAGAAGGATAAGAAGCACATTGTGTGCTTCTCATGCAAAGAAAAGGGACATTATAAAAATCAATGTCCAAAGGGGAAGAATCTAACCAAGGCTAAAAGGAGAAGCTCATGTCAAGGGGGAGCCTCCAAGAATAACACTAAGGTACCATTAGGTAATGGTACTTATTTAAATCATGATAATATGCATGCTAGAAATAATTATTATCATTTTAATGCTATTTATCATGAAAATAGGAGGTATGAGAAACCAAAGGAAAAATATAGAGCCTTTCATGCTAAGTCTACCACAACCAAGGATAGGGAAGATTTTAGATCATCTAAGGATAGACCTACCCAATCCAAGGCCAAAAAGAAAAATTACCAAGGCTATATTAGAAAATCAAGCCTTGAGGAGGTAATGAGTGAAAATAAAGTTTTGAGGTCAAAACTTGATAAATTAGAAAAATCCCTCAAAAGAATAGAAAATCTATTTAAGGGATCTAAGGATCAAAACCTAGATTTAGGAAATCAAGGACCCTCTAGGAGCAAGAAAGGTTTGGGATACAAACCTAAAACTAAGGATGATGGTCCATCCTATCATAGAGTTCCATATAGATATGGAACTCAATCTAGGTCTAGAAGTCAAGTCAAGGCCACAAGGGAAGCTACTCCTAGGGTTGACCAAGACAAGACAAAGGTGACTAAGGCTTCCGAAAAGCCTAGAAGAGTCACTAGGAAGGTATCAAGGAAAGTTATCCCTAATGAATACCTAGAACACCCAAGGAGTACCAATAGGTTTTGGGTTCCTAAGAGTGTGTTCGCCACACCCTAGATAGGTCTAGGGAGTGTCAACTCTAATTGGAAGGGTAGTTAACCCAACCTTGATGAAGTTAACACTTTGGGACATTTTCAAGGAGTCACTACCCTTGAAAATGAAGGATTCATTTTATTTACTCTAGGAGGAGTAAACTTGTGCCAAACTATATTTTTGGATGATTAAACTTGATAAAGTTGGCACAACTAGGTTAGAATCCAAAGATAGGCCATGTTGGGGAGTTTTGGCATTATCTTGGAAATTAGGGCAAATTTAGGATTATCAATGGCTTAGAGATGAGTTATTGGTACTTAGATAGGAAATCTAGGCATTTTTCTTTTATGCTTCTATGCCATGTTTTGTATGCCCCATCACATGCCATGACATCATATTTCATCATTCATATTTATTATGAAAATATTACATGTCATGTTATACATGCATTATCTAGTTATAATTTCTTTTGAAAATTCTAATATGATGCATGTCATAGTCACTAATCATGTATAAATCAATATTTATTGAAATTAAGGACATTGGCATTAATTGGCATCCTAGGTGGATGATCAAGGTTTATAATGCCTAGGTAGAAATGCATGAACCCTTAGATTAGGGAGAACATGACTTTCATATCTCACTAAGACTATAAGATGACTTGTGTGTGTTTTTGAGACACATTAGAACAAGTGAGATGTTAGGAAGATGAACAAAACTCAAAGTGTTGATTTATATGCATCCTATTGAGTTTTAGTATCATCAAATCATGAAGTTCAATGAACTCCAATCATTGGGAAAGCTAATGTACAAGTCATGTACACTTAGCCCAAGGAACATGGTTGGATATTGTTTTTGAAAAATATTTTACAACTATCTTGGAAAACCTTGGTGAAGACTATCTTTTGATAGCACTCATCATTGATGAAATGGATACAAAATAATGAAAAACATGGAAGTATTTCAATAGTTTCCAATTTTGTGTCAATCTTTGAAAAAGGAGGTTATTTTCATAGAAAATTATTTTTCCTTGATAGTATATGGTATAAATAATGTCTACACAAAATCTTAGAATTTTTCGAATTTTGTAGAATTATTTAGGGGTTTCTGAATTTCGGATCTGAAATTGTTTTTAGATTTCAGAAACTCCCAATCGATCAGGTGATCGATTGGGACCATGGCCAATCGATTGGTCAATCGATTGGTCGATCCTTTTACGAGCACAGAAACTCGGGTAGTCGATCTGGTGATCGATTACAGGTAGCCGTAATCGATCGGTTGATCGATTAAAGCAGGCCGTAATCGATTGGTTCCCAACACCAATCGATTGGTGAGACTGAAACTGTCTATTTTCAGTCTATTAACTCATTTTTTTTGTAACCTACCAATCCCTAACCCCTTGAACTACTTTTATAAGTATATTTGGGTAAATTTCATTGTGAAATCAAAAAGGGAAATGGTTTGGTGAACATTTAAGGGTTAAGGAGAGATTTTGATTCAAGTTTTGAATCCCAAAATCTCAATAACCTCAAGTTGAGTTCTCCTAAAGATTTAGGAACTCAAAAACATTGTTGGTGCAATGATAGAGGTTTAGAGCATGTTTTGAGGGGGAGGTCTTCCTTAACAACATGTGGTTGAATTTTTATTTTTGGAGTAAGTGAATGAATGGAGATTGGGAATCTTCATGAGTGCTCATGGGTGAGCATGGGTTTAAATGAAAGGTATGGGACTTTCATTGGATTTGCCTTTGACCATATAGACTCTCGGGGAGAGGTTTGATGTGTGTCAAAGGGGGAGAAATATGAGAGAGATTGAAAGGCTAATAGGGATTAGTCTTTCTCAAACATATTGTCAAACATCAAAAAGGGGGAGATTGTTGGTGCAATCTTGTTTAGGTCAAGGTTGACCTAGTTTGACTGAGCTCGGGTGAGTTTAGGTCTGTGGGAGATTGTTGGTGCAATCTTGGTTAGGTCAGGGTTGACCTAGTTTGACAAAGCTCAGGTGAGGTTGAGTCTGGTAAGCTCGGGTGAGCTCGAGGTCGTATGTTTCGATGTTTGATAATGATGTTTGAGTGGTCATGATGTGTGAGTCAAGTGGGTCAAGGTTGACTGGAGGCTTGACTGAGAAAAAAGACCTAGTGGGACTAGGCAGACCTAGTGGGACTAGGTGAAGTCCAGGTAGATCGGGGAGATCGTACGCTGGCATGGCAAAAGACCTAGTAGGACTAGGCACACCTAGTGGGACTAGGTGAAGTCCAGGTAGATCGGGGAGATCGTACGCTGTCATGGCAAAAGACCTAGTGGGACTAGGCAGACCTAGTGGGACTAGGTGAAGTCCAGGTAGATCGGGGAGATCGTACGCTGGCAAGGGAAAAGAAGACCTAGTGGGACTAGGCACACCTAGTGGGACTAGGTGAAGTCCAGATGGATCGGGGAGATCACATGCTGGCAAGGTGGAAGTCTACCGAGAGACTAGACCTAACTCGAGGGTTAGGCAAATCTGGTTGGGAACCAGGTTAAGTCCGAGCTGGGAGCTAGGCAGTAGAAATCCAAGTTGGTCAACGGGGTTGACCGGACACTTGGTAGGGGATCCTAGACTTGTGGGAACAAGTTAGGGTGGACTCAATCGATTGGGCAATCGATTGGGTCAATCGATCAGGTGATCGATTAGAGCGGTTTTCGCGAGAGGACAGAAGGGTCCTGAATCGATTGGGTAATCGATTCAGGGTATCGGTAATCGATTGGCTAATCGATTAGGGCGGTTTGCGCGAGAGAACAGAGAGGCTCTGAATCGATTGGGTAATCGATTCAGGGCAATGGTAATCGATTGGCTAATCGATTACGGTTCGAAAACTAGCCGTTGAACGGCTAAGTGTGACGTGGTAATCGATTGGGTAATCGATTACCAAACCCTAGGCGACGGGTATAAGGTCTTTCGCGCAGGTTTTGGCCGTAACTCTTCTTCCTTCTTCCACGCCACTTCAAGAGAAGCTTTGGGGCTTAGTGTTGCTGCACTTCCAAAGTTCTAGAGGTGATCACAAGCTTGAAGATAGCAAGGAAAGCAAAGTGTGAGCTTATTTGTAAATCTTGTAAGATTTTATCTTGTATTTGCTTTGTTCATGTTGTATCTTTGTAACAAGCTTGTAAGAGCTTTCTCCACCTCAAGAAGGAGACTTTCATAGTGCATGAGAGTGTGAGGAGAGTGGATCCTTGGATTAGTCACCCGACCGGGGTGGATACCAAGTAAATCCTTGTGTTAGCGATTGCTTGTAGTCTTCCGCCGCGACAAATCATCTACAAGCGAATCGAAGCTAATCACCCCCTCTAGCTCATCTACCGGTCCCAACACTAGGTATAGGTCTGAATCTTATATCATGGGATACAAGTAATCTACTAGGTAT
>JAGFNQ010000152.1:411205-473041 GCA_024364735.1 Boesenbergia rotunda | reverse complement strand
TAGGCTGACTACGTCACACCTAGCCCAAGTAATGTCTTACTCGTCCTTTGGATTTCTAATTACTCTCATGTATTTTAGAGACTCTCACTCTAAACATGATATGCTCTGGCCAGAGGCTTTGAGTAACAATCCGACGATAGGCCTGGGTATACATCTCCTCGCAAGGAGTGGTGAATCCTTTGTAGGCTGTTCAAACATCTTCGGGCACTTCGGCTTACACCCGATCATCCTGGGTCCACACCTCCTTGGAGATGCTTGCTTAAGATGTCAAAGTATAAGTCTCCATGACCAAGATAACTTGAACACCGCAAGTCAAAGGAACATCGCACTTAAGCCGCAGTAAGATCTTCATTGACATATCTACATGTAGATTCCCATATGAAGTCTTACAGCTAGTCACTCCAATGAACTAGTTCCCTTAACTAGCATCCATGTTTATCTCCGGACATCCCAATGTCACCAGCCAGTGAGAATCAGCTGATTAGAGAATAACCCATGCTAGTCTCAACAGAATTGATAGTGTCCGTTTTTATCAATTCATCGACTAGGGATATTTTCAATACTTCACATTTGCGCATTTAGAGATAATCACTAGTTGTGATCTCATCACAAATTCTCTTATGCTGTGAGTTGTGTTGCGGACATTCAGTAGATGAGTTTAAGATCCCAATCAAATATACAAGCATGTATACTCAAATAGTGAATTATCATTTATTAATATAAATGTTTTACAATCATAAGGCGATTGCCTTAGGACACTTCTCTCATATCACTAACAAACTCCCACTTGGCCTAATGCCAATCGCTACGGTATCCAATACCACAGGCTCTAACATGACCCTCAAACTTGCTTTGAGGCAAGGCCTTAGTTAAAGGATCCGCTATATTCCTTTCAGTGGGAACTCTCTCAATTTGTATGTCATTCCTACTTATAATCTCTCTGATCAGATGATAGCGGCGAAGCACATGTTTGGATCGCTGATGAGACCTTGGTTCCTTTGCTTGTGCAATAGCTCCATTGTTGTCGCAGTAAACCGCCACTGCATCATCAATGGTTGGAACCACACCAAGTTCGGAGACAAACTTCTTGATCCAGACTGCTTCCTTTGCTACTTCCGAAGCTGCGATATATTCCGTTTCTGTGGTGGAATCCGCTACAGTGTCTTGTTTGGAACTTTTCCAACTTACTGCGCCTCCATTCAAAGTAAATACGTATCCAGACTGCGATTTGGAGTCATCCTTATCTGTCTGGAAACTGGCATCTGTATACCCACGTATTACCAAATCTCCTTCTCCATATATTAGGAACACATCCTTAGTTCTTCTTAAGTACTTAAGGATTGTCTTAACAGCCGCCCAGTGATCCATTCCTGGATCCGACTGGTATCTGCTTGTGACGCTCAAAGCATACGATACATCAGGCCTAGTACATAACATAGCATACATGATAGATCCTATCGCGGATGCATAGGGAATCTTATTCATGCAAATCCTCTCGTCTTCTGTGTGCGGACACATAGACTTCGAAAGGTTGATCCCATGCCTAATGGGAAGGTAACCTTTCTTGGATTCCGAGATGCTAAACCTTTTTAGCACTCGGTCTATATATGTAGACTGCGAAAGACCAAGCAACCGTTTTGATCTATCTTTATAGATTCTAATCCCAAGGATATAGGTTGCTTCTCCCAGGTCTTTCATCGAGAAAGTTTTTGATAACCAAATTTTAACTGTCTGTAAGACTGAAATATCGTTTCCTATAAGTAAGATGTCGTCGACATATAATACTAGGAATACGACTGCACTCCCACTAACCTTCTTGTACACACAGGGTTCGTCAGGATTTTGTGAGAAATCAAACTTTTTGATTGTCTCATCAAAACGGATGTTCCAGCTCCTAGATGCTTGCTTCAGTCCATATATGGATCGTCGAAGCTTGCATACCTTGGTTTTATCAACCGATGTGAAACCTTCTGGCTGTATCATGTATACGTCCTCAAGCAGGTTTCCGTTAAGGAAAGCTGTTTTCACATCCATTTGCCAAATCTCATAATCATAATGAGCTGCTATGGCTAGGAGCATCTGAATGGATTTAAGCATAGCTACTGGCGAATAGGTTTCGTCATAATCAATTCCTTGTTTCTGACGATATCCTTTTGCCACTAATCTAGCCTTAAAGGTAACAACATTACCTTCCATGTCGGTTTTCTTCTTGAAAACCCACTTGCACTCTATGGGTTTAATCCCTTCAGGTGGGTTAACCAAGTCCCATACTTGATTTTCGTACATGGAATCCATTTCCGACTTCATGGCTTCAAGCCATTTGTCCCTTTCTGAACTTTTTAGAACATCTTCATAACTGATAGGTTCGTCATCGCCAATGAGCAACATGTCGTTCGATTCACTTACGAGAAATCCGTATCTCTCTGGAATGTTGCGTGTCCTATCTGACCTACGAAGAGGTGGTGTAGTTTTAGGTTCAACTGATAGCTCATCATTATGAATTATCGGTTGTGGGCCTAGACTCGGTGTCTCTGTAATGTCTATTGGAGTTTCTTGAAATTCATCAAGTTCAAAGCCACTCCCACTGTTTTCTTGTAAAAGAAATTCTTTTTCTAGAAATACAGCATGCCTTGAAACAAACACCTTTTGTTCCAAGGGATGATAGAATTGGTAACCCTTCGTTTCCTTAGGGTATCCAATAAATAGACATTTATCAGACTTAGCATCCAATTTGTCTGATACAACCCGCTTCACGTAAGCAGGACAACCCAATATCTTAAGGTGAGTTAAGTGAGGTTTCTTACTATTCCAAATCTCATATGGAGTAGTAGAGAATACCTTGGTCGGGACTCTGTTTAATAAATAAACAGCTGTCTTAAGTGCATAACCCCAAAAGGATTTTGGAAGAGTTGCATGATTCATCATCGACCTAACCATGTCCATCAAGGTACGGTTGCGCCTCTCAGATACACCATTATGCTGTGGTGTATATGGCGGAGTCCATTGGGATAATATCCCGTTGTCCCTTAGATAATCTTGAAACTCTTGACTTAAGTATTTTAATACTTTTGCCAAGCTGTTTCTCTACTTCATTTCTGAACTCTTTGAATTTATCAAAATCTTCAGATTTGTGTTTCATCAAGAACACATACCCAAATCGTGAGTGATCATCGATAAAGGTGATGAAGTAGTTATAGCCTCCTTGTGCTGGAGTTGACATTGGTCCACATACATCGGTATGTATTAGACCAAGCAACTCTCCCACTGGATTACCTTTTCCGGTAAAGGGTAATTTGCTCATCTTGCCTTTTAAGCATGATTCGCATGTATCAAATGAACCGGGTTCAAATGATTCCAAAATTCCACATCGGTGCAATTCGGTCATGCGTTTCTTACTTACATGGCCAAGACGGCAATGCCAAGTGTAGGAGTCTATTCGAGCACGTTTGTTGCTAACTTCGATATTGAAAACGTCACTGGATAAATCTAACGTGTAGATGCCATTGCACAAATTTCCATTCCCATAAAGAACGCCATTCAAAGTTATGTAACAACAATTGTTACTAAAAGTTAAATGATAACCCTTTTCATTCAAACATGAAATAGATACAATGTTCTTTATTAACGAAGGAACGAAATAACAATTATCCAATTCTAAGATGCGTCCAGTCGGGAGCTTTAGCAAATATGTTCCGATGGCAACAGCAGCAATCCTTGCTCCATTTCCAACTCGCAAATCTGCTTCTCCCTTGACGAGTCTTCTTCTATTCCTTAGCCCCTGTATGTCATTACATATATGTGAGCTACACCCAGTATCAAGTACCCAGGTATTTGAGGAAATAGAGTGACATTCAATAACGAAGATACCTGAAGAGGACGGGGCATCGGATGCCTTCTTCTTCAAGGACTCAAGATAAACCTTGCAATTTCTTCGCCAGTGACCCTCCTTGCCACAATGATGGCAAGTGCCTTTTGGTTTCTTTTCAGTCTTTTTAGCATTTTTCTTCTTTCCCTTATTCTGTTCTTTGGCTTTCCTCTTAGAACCTTTCTTCGAGGAACCAACTAACAGAACTGCCTTTTGTTCCTGCTTTACAGAAGGCTCTACAGACTTCAGCAGGTTGACTAACTCAGGAATGATAGTTTCCAGCTTGTTCATCCGATAGTTCATCACAAATTGCGAATAACTTTTGGGCAAACAACTCAGAATTAAGTCAATACTTAGTTCATGATCCATTGCAAAACCGAGTGTGTTCAGTCGCTCAATGTACCCCAACATCTTTAGCACAAACTGCGAGGCAGAAGTGCCTTCTTGCATCTTAGTTGTGAAGAGGAGTCTGGAGACTTTGAACCTTTCGGATCTCGCCTGCTCTTCAAACAACTCATTAAGATGGAAGATGATGGTATAAGCATCCATATGCTCATGCTGCTTTTGCAGCTCAGGTACCATAGAGGCTAGCATGATGCAACTTGCAAGTTCAGAATCGGTCACATGTTTCTGATAGGCCACCAATTGGTCTGGAGTTGCATCTGCTGGAGGGTTTGAGGGAAGTAGATCTTCAAGGACATAAGCAATCTTCTCTGCCTTGAGGACTATCCTCAGGTTTCGAAGCCAGTCTATGAAGTTAGGCCCAGTTAATTTGTTGGTGTCCAAGATGGAACGCAAATTCAGAGAAGACATGATCGAGTGATTAACCTAGAAATACAAATTGAGATTATGTGAGAAGATTTATTAAAGAATGTATCAACATACATAAATTAAATCTTATTTATTTTACGAATTGATTCACCCTTATTATCAATTCGGGAGATCGTAGGAACATCTCCAAATAGGTTGATATCCAACCATAGATAAGAACAACCATGGCTGTGGCCATCAAGTTCCTCTTAGCTATGAAGGTAGGTAATTATACCGATTACACATCACATATATGTAACTATCACATTATGCTATCAACTAATTGAATGTTTGCATAAAACATTGGGTTGTTAACTCATTAACAAGTATGTATCATTATACATAGCACCCAACTGCACCTCTCTTTACATCGACCTTGGCTGTGGCACAACAAATCGATGCTCCAAGCTTAAGGCTGACCCATTAATCAAGAAATAGTTTTAACATGGTTGGAGCTCATTCAACCGCTTAGTCAGGCTTGGATGTGTCCAACAACCAAAACTAATGATTGACCTCTGACTCGAACTATATTATTCATAAACTAATTCCATGGTTTGAACATGTTGAGGTTCAAGTCGGGCATGGATGTGTCCATCAACCCAAGCGAGAAACAAAACTCCGATTCTAACCATATTAATGGAAGGTGTTGGCCTTAATATTTTGTAAGGGGTTTTGGGTCTCATTCTCTTTAAGCACATTCATGACATAAAATTATGTCATGACTAACGATTTCCTTAAGCCTAATATTGTATGTATATGTGCTTTGTATTTGTGTATCTTGCAGGTACCAAGAACCGGAGACAAAGCAAGTTGCTGAAAAAGGATGTTGGGGGCGCCCGGAGCAAGGCTTAAAACCCAGTCTTGGGTTTAAGCCATGGTTGGGGGCGCCCGGAATGATGGGGGGTTTTCGTAAAGTAAGCAGAATAGGTGTCAGGGGGGGCGCCTGGAAGGTCCGGGGCGCCCGGGTTGAAACCTATATTTGCTGTTTCAGGTTCGAAATGCAGATAAGCGCTCAGGAGGGCACCCGGAAGGTCTGGGGCACCCTGGTCAAAGATCTTATCACCTGCGGCGAGGTAGGCGCAAGGATAAGGTTTGACCGGGTATTTCGGGGCGCCCCCAGCGTCCAGGGCGCCCCCAGGAGTGCTATATAAGGGGCTTCGACCCCTCTGCTTGTGACACAACTGCTAAGTACCATTCTGATCATTCTGACCAACGACAACACGCTAAAGACGAGGCTCTACGACCGGGAGGCTCCAGGAGGAGGTGCGCGGTACTTCGGAGGTCCAGATCGGCTAACGCTTCGACATAAATAGTCTTGGTTTGATTTACATTCTGCAATTCATTTTATCTATCTTTCTGTTTGTAAATCAACTGTAAGACGAGTTTTCTCCACCTCCGGGAATTCCGGAAAGGAGACCAATAGTGGACTCACGACGAGTACATAGGCCTTGGACGTACTGACCCAGGGGGGTCGGGAACCAAGTAAATAAATCCCGCGTGTCATTGTGTATTGCTTTTATTTTATTCTTTATTTATCTTCCGCTGCACTAACGCTTTGAGTTCAGAACGAACTATAGTATTGCGATAGTTTTACGAAGGTTTTCGTGATCGATATTCACCTCCCCTCTATCGACGACACCGGTCCTACACACCCATGAGGGATTATGTTCTCAAGATGATGACACATCTCAATGAGATGGAAGTCCTTGGAGTAGAGATCGATGGGGAAACCCAGGTTGATATCATTCTCCAGTCTCTACCTAGCATTTTTGAGCAGTTTTGCCTGAACTATAATATAAACAAACGTATATATTTGTTGGCGGAACTTCTGACAGAACTTCAGGCAACAGAGGGGCTTTTTCGTCAGAGTGCTCATGCCTTGGTTGCTGAGAGGGTTTCTGCTTCTATGCCGAAAGGCAAGAAGAAGAAGAAACTAGGTGTGACAGAGAAGGTGGCTGGAACTCAGGGACCTCAGGCTGGCGTGAAGAAGCCGAAAGGTTAGTGTTTCACGTGCAAGCAGACTGGACACTAAAAAGGCGGACTGTCCCCGTCGTCAGGATAAAGGTATATCTTTTTGTTTAGTTGTTGAAACATGCTTAGTGGTGTTATCTACCGGTACCTGGTGTGTAGATACGAGAGCTATTGATCATTCTGTAATTCTTTGCAGGGGTTCCAGGAAACCCGACGACTAGCTGATGGAGAGATTACCGTCTACATGGGCAATGCTATGGAGGTGGCGGCTATTGCAATGGGAGACGTCTATTTATCTTTTGAGAAAAATAAATGTTTGGTTTTGAGAGATTGCCTTTATGTACCTAGTTTTAGAAAGAACCTAATTTCAGTTTCTAAAATAATAAAGGATGGGTATCTTATTTCTTTTAATGACAGAGTTATTATAAAAAGGAATAGAGAGATTATCTGTTCAGGTGCGTTGATTGGCAATTTGTACATTCTTAAACAAAAATCTCCCACGATGTAAATAGAAGTAAATAACTCATCATCTAACCATAACAGAAAAGAACCTTCGAAGATGAACCAAACATATCTTTGGCATCTAAGACTTAGTCATATTAACCTAAGTAGGATTCAAAGATTGATAGCTGATGGGCCCTTGGGTTCATTAGTAGTGGAAAATTTCCCAACCTATGAATCTTGCTTGGAAGGTAAGATGACCAAGAGGCCTTTCAAGGCCAAGGGGTATAGAGCCAAAGATGTGTTAGAGTTGGTTCGTTCAGATTTGTGTGGTCCTATGTCTGTCCAGGCTAGAGGTGACTTTGAATATTTTGTCTCTTTTATAGACGATTATTCAAGGTATGGATACATTTACTTGATGCGTCGCAAGTTTGAATATTTTGATAAGTTCAACGAATTCAAGGCTGATGTGGAGAAACGTCAACGTAAAAGTGTCAAGACACTACGATCAGATCGTGGTGGCGAATACCTCTTGGGAGAGTTTAGGAATTACTTATTAGAGGTAGGGATTCAATCCAAATTATCTGCACCTGGTACACCCTAACAGAACGGTGTAGCATAGCGAAGGAATAGGACTCTTATGGAGATGGCTAGATTGATGATGAGTTACTCCGAGTTGCCAGATTCATTCTGGGAATATGCTCTGGAAACGACCATGTACATACTAAACTTGGTACCATCTAAGTTAGTACCCTCTACTCCCACAGAATTGTGGACTGGGCAAAAGCCTAGTCTGAGACATATTCGGATTTGGGGTAGTCTAGCACATGTGCTGAAGGGAGATACTGAAAAGTTGGAATCTCATACAGAAGTACGTCTATTTATAGACTATCCTAAAGGAACGAAAGGTGATTTATTCTATAGTCCTAAAGATCAAAGGGTGATCGTTAGCACAAATGCCCAATTTTTAGAGGAAGACTATGTGATGAACCACAAGCCCATGAGTATGATTATTCTTGACGAAATTAGAGAGGAAGTCCCAACCTCAGTACCAATGGTACAAGAGGATATACCACAAGTGACTGCACCACGTGCCACAGAGGATATACAAGTAGTACCTCGTCGTAGTGGGAGGGTTGTTAGATAACCTGAGAGATTCATATTTTTGGGAGAGTATTCGGACTTGGTCCCTGGTGAACATGAACCTGATCCCTGGGCATATGACGAGGTACTCTAAGATAAAGATGCGACATCTTGGCAAAGAGCAATAAATTTTGAGATAGAATCTATGGATTCTAATCATGTCTGGGAGCTAGTAGAACCACCCAATGGCGTAAAAGCCATTAGATGCAAGTGGATCTACAAGAGAAAGAGAGGATCAGACAGGAAGGTAGAGACCTTCAAAGCTAGGGTTGTTGCGAAATAGTATACTCAGAAAGAGGGTATCGATTATGAGGAGACCTTTTCGCCGGTAGCCATGCTTAAGTTTATCCAGATTCTTTTATCTATTGTCGCTCATATGGACTATGAGGTTTGGCAAATGGATGTCAAGACAGCTTTCCATAACGGAAGTCTTGAGGAAAACATTTATATGAAGCAACCAGAGGGATTCATTGCAAAGGGCAAAGAGCATCTTGTGTGTAAGCTTAATCGGTCCATTTATGGATTGCAACAAGCTTCATAATCTTGGAACATCCGCTTTGATGAGGTAATCCAATCATATAAATTTATTCAATGTCCGGATGAGTCTTATGTATACAAGATGTGTGACGAAAACATAGTGGTATTTCTTATACTATACGTAGATGATATTTTGCTCATTGGCAACAATGTCAAAGTATTATCAAATGTAAGGGTATGGTTGTCCAAACAGTTTGATATGAATGACTTGGGAGAAGCAGGGCACATCCTTAGGATCAAAGTTATAAGGGATCGCAAGAAAAGGATGTTGTGCTTATCTCAAGCTTCATACATAGACACTGTCCTAGCTCATTTTAGCATGGAAAACTCCAAGAAAGGTTTTCTACCTTTCAGGCATGGAGTTCCTCTATCTAAGGAGATGTGTCCTAAAACATCAAAAGAGATAGAGGAGATGAAGGCGGTTCCTTATGCTTCGGCTGTAGGAAGCTTCATGTATGCTATGCTATGTACGAGATCGGATATCTGCTTTGTCGTGGGCATGATTAGCAAATATCAGAGTAATCTAGATCAGAGACATTGGACTGGTGTAAATATTTCGTCTCTTTTATAGACGATTATTCAAGGTATGGATACATTTACTTGATGCGTCGCAAGTCTGAATATTTTGTTAAGTTCAACGAATTCAAGGCTGATGTGGAGAAACGTCAACGTAAAAGTGTCAAGACACTACGATCAGATCGTGGTGTCGAATACCTCTTGGGATGAGATATTCTTGTATTTGTCAAAATCATGGTCAAACCATGATTAATATAGTCAAACCATGGTCAAAGCGGTCAAACCACAATCAAACCATGGTTAAACCAATTTAATCATGGTCAAAAGATGACAAGACATAAAGCTTGTCCCTTTCTATACAAACCCGGGCGCCCGGGACCACACGGGCGCCCCCCATAGCTTTTTCGTTCCCCGAGACAAAAAAGCTGCCTTACCCTTGACCTGGGCGCCCGAAACCACGCGGGCGCCCCTATCACCTCCAACGCAAAAGCTCTCTGTTGAGGGCGCCCGGACTGTCCCGGGCGCCCCCAATAAGTCCTTCACACTGCCTTTGGCAGTAACCCTGACCAGGGCGCCCGGAAGCTCCCGGGCGCGCCCATGAGTTTGCCTATAAAAGGCACACGAACCTCCTTCACTTCCCACACCAAAATCAACCTTCTTCTCCACTTACTCTTCAAGAAGACCTTGCAAGTCCTCTTCCTCAACCATGCCTCCCCGAGCCGTCTGGTATGATTATCATTTATTTTTATTGCATTTAAAATTCTTTCATGCAATATCTTTATTCTTCCTTTAACTCCCTTAACTTAGAAGACGCCGACCGAACCCGGCCAATCCCGGTGCCGAACCTAGTCCGGACCCTAGATTTCCAAACCTAGAGTTATGTAATAGGTTTGCACAAACAATCTACAAGCCTATTAAAACGAGTTATCTCAATAGGCATTTTTTTTACCCAATCATGCCCTGTCACCATGAACATCATCAACTTCTATCAGTTGGACAATTTTGTCTTCTGCATGTATACCATTAATGAATCTTTATGCGCAGAATTTTATAATAATATAATTCGACAAGATAATCTTATGTTTCACACCACTGTCCAAGGGATTCCTTTGACTATAATCCCTACTCTGTTGAACCGCTTCCTAGGACTGCGACCCTCTCAGTCCACATTCTGCTGTTATCCTCCTAGGAACCCCCCATTTGATCCTCCCTACTCAGAGATTACCCTAGATACCATTCACTCCTATTTCTATAGGGCAGACCTCCCAGAAAATAGATGCTTCCAAGCTGTGGAACTTCAGGCCCAAAACTATGCCTTGTATAGGGTTCTGGTCCGATGTATCTTACCACTTTCCACCAGAGACCTAGGGACTATGCGACCTTTCATGCTTTCCTTCTTTATGCCCTAGTCCATCACCTTGACCTAGATATTGGACTCCATATGTTTCATACCATTCTACATGCATCCAGTGTCACGACCCAGGGACGAGTGCACACACCATATTGCCACATCATCACATCCCTTCTTCATCACCACGGTCGTGACATTACCATTGGTGAAATTACCGCTATGACTGACTTTGACGAAATAGGATTTAGGAACTTTTCCTTAGTGGGTCTAGAGGTGTCGGCCACCGGGGTTCTTAGTTGGAGACGACAGCAGGCCGGAGCACCAGGCGACTCAGACGAGGAGGTCGAAGTCGACGTTGGAGACATCGCTGCAGCAGCCCGAGCACACATCGACGAGCCCACTCCGCCGACACTCTACGATCGAGTGACTCAGCTAGAGACACGTGTTCAGAGCCTCCGAGAGGAAGTGGAGGCCAATCACGCCGAAAACACGGAGACAAATCTGGGCTACTACAACAGTTACATGAGCGCCCTTCGAGCCGAGAGGGAGGCCAGAGAGGCAGAGTATCATGAGATGATGACCCTATTTCGATCCTGGCAGCCAGGCTCCTCCGATCATCCTGGTCCCTCATCTTAGATCTGCTTAGTACCAGCATTTGACTGCCCCTACTCAGTAGGGTTGACTATGTTTGACTCTTGACTATATTGACTACTTTCTATTGATCAATTTATGAGTACTTGTTTTTTTTGCAGTTAGGATTGTGCTCTGTAGAATAGAGTATCTCAAATTTTTTACTGCTCTACTTGATTTCAAAAATCAGTTTTCTAAAAATAGATTTTGAAAAACTGTTTTACTTAATTTCAAAATCAGTTTTCACTTTTTACTTAGTTTTATTGCAAAACTACCCCCTTTAAAAAATTAGGGCTTTTTCGAAAATGGACTTAGCCTAGGCCCTAACCCTAGAACTGCATGCACCTATAGACTTAGAAGCCAGCATCTCACAAGCACCTTAGGGTACTTTTGATTGATAATCTAGAAAGGGTTGAGATGCTTAGGTCTTTGGCTTAATTCAAGATGCTTTAAGTCAGTGCATCTGCAGTAATTGGGGCACTAAATACAACTTAAACAGCAATCGAGTTAAGTATCAAGTTTAGAAAATCTAACTTGAACAGAAACAGTTAACTTGACTAACCCTAGCAAAAACTACTGTTTATAACAGTTAGTAAGTAGCTAATTGGGTTAGACAGGTCCCTACAGAGAAAATTGATTGATTTAGTGTAAATCTAATTATGAATTGGTTCAGTACAGTAAATTCTTATTTATTTCCTTTATGCAATCATATTTATCTTGTTTTGATATATGGAAAAGGGGGAGAGATAGGAAAGGAAAGAGAAAAATTAGAGAAAAATTACTTTTACTTTTTCCTAATTACTTTTACTTTTTCAAAATTTCTCCTTTATTCAAAAAGGTTCAAAAATATACTTATCCTTATTCAAAAGCTTAAACTTTTTGAAGAAGTACTTAAGTTCTTAAAGCTTTCAAAATTTTGCCTAAGTACTCTAGTTTCAAAATTTCTTAAAGCTTTCAAAATGTTGCTAAGATTTTTTACTCAAGCTTTCTTTTTACTCAAGCTTTCAAAATTTTGCTAAGTACTCTAGCTTCAAAATTTTCTTTCCAAGCTTTCAAAATATTGCTAAGTACTCTAGCTTCAAAATTTTTTTCCAAGATTTCAAAATATTGCTAAGTACTCTAGCTTCAAAATTCTTTTCTCAAGCTTTCAAAATTTTACTAAGTACTCTAGCTTCAAAATGTTTTTTCTTACTCAAGCCTTCAAAATTTTTTGCTAAGTACTCCAGCCTCAAAATTTTTATTCAAGCTTTCAAAATTTTGCTAAGTACTCTAGCCTTTCAAAAGTTTCTTACTTAAGCTTGTCAAAATTTTTTGGTACTCTAAAGCTTAAGTGTTTCAAAACTATATTAAAACTGAAATTCTTACTTAAGCTAACATTTTCAAAAAGTTTTCAAGTACAAATAAAGTTTTTTTTTAACCCCACGAATTTTTGAAAAATCTAGGGGGAGGTGCCTTCCAGGGGGAGGGAACAAAAGTTAAAACTTTTTCATGTTTTGCTTAAACTTAACTTTTTGAACTAGGGTTGCCATAAATCAAAAAGGGGGAGATTGTTGGTGCAGAATGCACCTAAGTCAAACCTGTGTTTTGATAATGGCAACATAGGTCAAAAGTTAAGTCTTTCTTGTTTTCTAACAAGTTAATCTAGTGTGCAGGAAAAGCCCTAGCGAAGGACTGCTAGGCACTGGCAAAGGAATGCCAGGAAAGAAAGCCCTAGCAAAGGATTACTTGGCTCCAGGCGAAGGACAGCCTGGGACTGAAGCCCTAGCGAAGGACTGCTAGGCAACTGGCGAAGGACTGCCAGTATCAAGCCCTAGCGAAGGACTTCTAGGCTCCAGGCGAAGGACAGCCTGGGACTGAAGCCCTAGCGAAGGACTGCTAGGCAACTGGCGAAGGACTGCCAGTTTACAAGACCTGACAAAGGACCGTCAGGCAAAAGTCCAACCAGAGGAACGGTTGGCATCAGGTAAATTCTCCCGAGAGGAGTAGGTGAGGATGCGTTCCCCGTCGAGGGAACAGTAGGCGTCGGTTCGACCTAGGGCTCTATTTTGGAGACCAAAGTCAGAACCAAGACAGCTAAGGCTATATAATCTAATATTTTATTATTTTATTATGTTTTGGACTAACCTTGGATGCAGGACCGAAGGAACGTGTGTCTGCAGCTCAGAAAGCCTCAAAGGAATGAGGCAACAGCTGACCAGGGCGCCCGGAGTGTCCCGGGCGCCCCAAGGTAAACACAAAACACAAGAAAGCAAGATCGGCTTCAACAGTACATCCTGCGGGCGCCCCCGTGCTCCCGGGCGCCCCCGCTGCTCCCGGGCGCCCCCGTGCTCCCGGGCGCCCCAATGCGCATACATCGATCCAGAAGCCAAGCGAAGCCAAGGAGATAGGACTTTGACCCGGTCAATACGGGCGCCCCGAGCGCTCCGTGCGCCCCGGTCAAAGCGGATCCAGAGGATAGACGCTGACCGAGAGCTCTGCGGATCAGAGGCCACGTGGGGGGCGCCCCCGACATCCCGGTCGCCCCCAGGCCCTATATAAAGGGCCTTCGACCAAGGCTTCAGAACACCAATTCACTCAACGCCTCAAAGCTCTTCTGCTCTCGCGCCTTGCTTCGGAAACTCTCCAACTCGAGCCGACGATGTCCCGCTGCTCCAAAAAAGTTAATCTACTCCGGACGTCGGTAAAAGAAGAGCGTTCTTTTTATTTACTACACTTATCTTTGTAATTAAATTTTGTAAACCTTTTTGCGCCTATATAGAATTGCCCAAAGTAAACGGTCAACGACTGTGGGCCTTGGAGTAGGAGTCGACACAGGCTCCAAACCAAGTAAATCGACTGTGTCTCTGTGTCTTATTTTTTAATTTCCGCTGCGTACCTGCTCTTACGAAAATCCGAACGATTTCCGATATTCACCCCCCCTCTATCGGTTTTTATCGATCCAACAGGAAGGAGTTGCGACCCGCTTCTTCTTCTTCTTTGGCACCTTCTTGGTGGAGGAGGCTCACGGCAACCCTAGGCGGTGTGCCGGCCCTAGGGGAGGAGAGAGGGCGCCGGCCCTAGAGAGAGAGAGGGAGAGAATAAGAGAGAGAGAGAGCTTGCTACTTTATCTCTTCATTGGAATTCAAGCCATTCCTTGGTTCCTTTATATAATAGCCTCTCCATTGCCAAGTCTCCCCTTTAACGGAATAAATTTTCATAAGAAATTTATCCTATAAATTTTCCTATGAATTATTCTGTTATGCCAAGTTTTATTATAACTAACTTTATAATAAAACAAACACATCTCCCCTTTTATTATGGAATAAATTTTCACAAAAATTTATAAATTTTTCTTATCATGGAAAAATCAATTCATAATTGATTTTATAAAATAAAATAAACCAATCCATGGTTCACTTTTAATTTTCATAAAAAGAATAAATTTATTATATAAATTTTCTTATCATGGAAAATCAATTCATAATTGATTTTATAAAATAAAATAAACCAATCCATGGTTCATTTTAATTTTCATAAAAAGAATAAATTTATTATATAAATTTTTCTTATCATGGAAAAATCAATTCATAATTGATTTTATAAAATAAACCAATCCAAGGTTTATTTTAATTCCCATGAAAATAAATCTCTTTATATAAATTTCTTTATATAAATTTCTTTATATAAATTTATTTATCCATAATTTTATAAAACAAATCGCGCTTGATTTATTTTATAATTTAAACCAAATAAATTGGTTTCCCTCCTTTATTGTGGCCGGCCAAACCAAAGAGGGTGGGCACCCTCTTTGGCCAGCCACACCAAGCCACCTCCTCGCGAATTAAACTCATTTAATTCGTCCAATAAGCCTTCAAAAGACTTAGCCATTTTAAGCTTCCGATGCGCCTCTGATAAATTCAGATTTGACTTATTTCTCTTGATTGGAAAATCTAATTTTCAACTCGTTTTAAATCTCTTGGATTACTCGTAGTGCGTGTGACTAAATAGGCTTTCGATTTATGTTGGCCGTCTATAATCAACCAATTATAGAACGATCATGAGTGGCACCTAGTAGTACATCATGACCCCCAATTAATCGAAAGATCAACGGTTGACCTCAGAAATAATTCTGAATCCCTTCAGCAGCTCTAATGAATCGTGCCCCATTCCCTTCACCATCTTATATCCTCTTGGTTCAGGACATGGTCTGTGTGTGTCAGTCCCCACTAGGATGACTATGTCACACCTAGCCCAAGTAATGTCTTTCTCGTCCAATGGATTTCTAATTACTCTCATGTATTTAAGAGACTCATACTCTAAACATGTCATGCTCTGGCCAGAGGCTTTGAGCAACAATCCAACGATAGGCCTTGGGTATACATCTCCTCGCAAGGAGTGGTGAATCCTTTGTAGGCTGTTCAAACATCTTCGGGCACTTCGGCTTATACCCAACCATCCTGTTAGTGATATGAGAGAAGTGTCCTAAGGCAATCGCCTTATGATTGTAAACATTTATTTAAATAAATGATAATTCACTATTTGAGTATACATGTTTGTATTTGATTGGGATCTTAAACTCATCTACTGAATGTCCGCAATACAACTCACAGCATAAGAGAATTTGTGATGGGATCACAACTAGTGATTATCTCTAAATGTGCAAATGTGAAGTATTGAAAATATCCCTAGTCGATGAATTGATAAATACGGACACTATCAATTCTCTTGAGACTAGCATGGGTTATTCTCTAATCAGCTGATTCTCACTGGCTGGTGACATTGGGATGTCCGGAGATAAACATGGATGCTAGTTAAGGGAACTAGTTCATTGGAGTGATTAGCTGTAAGACTTCATATGGAATCTATATATAGAAATGTCAATGAAGTTCTTACTGCGGCTTAAGTGTGATGTTCCTTTGACTTGCGGTGTTCAAGTCATCTTGATCATGGAGACTTATACTTTAACATCTTAAGCAAGCATCTCCAAGGAGGTGTGGACCCAGGATGATTGGGTATAAGCCGAAGTGCCCGAAGATGTTTGAACAGCCTACAAAGGATTCACCACTCCTTGCGAGGAGATGTATACCCAGGCCTATCGTCGGATTGTTACTCAAAACCTCTGGCCAGAGTATATCATGTTAAGAGTGCAAGTCTCTTAAATACATGAGAGTAATTAGAAATCCAAAGGACGAGAAAGACACTACTTGGGCTAGGTGTGACGTAGTCAGTCTAGTGGGGACTGACACAAACAGACCATGTCCTGAACCAAGTGGGTATAAGATGGTGAAGGGAATGGGGCACAATTCATTAGAGCTGCTGAAGGGTTTCGGAATTACTTATGAGGTCAAACCGTTGATCTTTCGATTAATTGGGGGTCATGATGTACTACTAGGTGCCACTCATGATCGTTCTATAATTAGTTCATTATAGACGACCAACATAAATCGAAAGCCTATTTAGTCACACGCACTACGAGTAATCCGAGGGATTTAAAACGAGTTGAAAATTGGATTTTCTGATCAAGAGAAATAAGTCGAATCTGAATTTATCAGAGGCGCAATGGAAGCTAAAATGGCTAAGTCTTTTGAAGGCTTATTGGGCGAATTAAATGAGTTTAATTCGCGATCGGTTCGGGTTGGTTTGGTCGGCCAAAGAGGGTGCCAAACCTCTTTGTTGTGGCCGGCCACATTAAAGGGAAGAAACCAATTTAATTGGTTTAATTAATAAAATAAATCTAGTGCGATTTGTTTTATAAATTATGGATAAATAAATTTGTGTAAAGAAATTTATATAAATAAATTTATAGAAATTTATTCTTTTTATGGAAATTAAAATGATCCATGGAATGGTTTATTTTAATTTTATAAAATCAATTATGAATTGATTTATCCATAATAAGAAAGTTTATAAATTTCTTATAAAATTTATTCCATAATAAAAGGAGAGATTAATTAGTTTTATTATAAAGTTAGTTATAATAAAATTCATAAGAGAATTTATAGGATAAATTTCTTATGATAACTAATTAGTTTTATTATAAAATTGGTTATAATAAAACTTGGTTTAAACGGAATAATTCATAAGAGAATTTATAGGATAAATTTCTTATGATAACTAATTAGTTTTATTATAAAGTTGGTTATAATAAAACTAGGCATAACGGAATAAGTCATAAGAAATTTTATAAGATAAAATTCTTATAACTAATTCCGTTAATTCCGTTAAGAGGAGACTTGGCAAGGGAGAAGCAACTATATAAGGAACCAAAGGGAAGCCTTTATTCCTAATCAATAATCGAGTATTGATATAGAGCTCCCTCTCTCTCTCTCTTTTATCTTCTCCTTCCCTTCTCCCCACCTAGGGCCGGCGCCCACATTGAAGCTTCTAGGGCCGGCGCCCCTTGAAGCACCTTCCTCCATCTAGGGCCGGCGCAAACCCCTCCTCCCCTCTTGGTTGCCGTGAGCTATCAAGAAGAAGGAGAAGCCAACCAAGAAGAAGAAGAAGCGGATCTCATCTCCTTCCCTCTCGGAATTCGATTCCGTTTCTTGGTGGTTAGTTTCCTATTTATTCTCTTGTTCTTCTTTGTTGTGCCTTTAGAGAATCTAGTAGTTCTCGTCGGCACAAAACTCGTGACTTTGCGAAGTCATCCCGAAGAGAACTCGGCGTGGACGCGAATAGAGGCGGAGCTTCCAAGGGACGCTACGGTTGGATCTCGTCCCTTTCTTCGAGTTACGAAAGGTATAAAGTAAATTAATTTACTTTTCCGCAAAGTTTTATTTTATGATTATGTCAACACACCATAAGGTTGCATGCTAGATACGAAGTTAAAATAATTTAGGAAATTATTTTATGCAAATTCTTCCGCTGCACGTAAAAATCTAAAATTTTACGAACTCGTATCCTTGTCAACATGCACCCGGTCCTAACACATCCTGGGTCCACACCTCCTTGGAGATGCTTACTTAAGATGTTAAAGTATAAGTCTCCATGACCAAGATGACTTGAACACCGTAAGTCAAAGGAACATCGCACTTAAGCTGCAGTAAGAACTTCACTACCATGTCTATATGTAGACTACCATGTGAAGATTTACAGCCAGTCACTCCAATGAACTAGTTCCCTTAACTAGCATTCATGTTTATCTCCGGACATCCCAATGTCACCAGCCAGTGAGAATCAGCTGATTAGAGAATAACCCATGCTAGTCTCAAGAGAATTGATAGTGTCCGTATTTATCAATTCATCGACTAGGGATATTTTCAATACTTCACAATTGCACATGTAGAGATTATCACTAGTTGTGATTCCATCACAAATTCTCTCATGCTGTGAATTATATTGCGGATATTCAGTAAATGAGTTTAAGATCCCAATCAAATACACAAATATGTATACTCAAATAGTGAACTTTCATTTATTAAAATAAATGATTACAATCATAAGGCGATTGCCTTAGGACACTTCTCTCATATTACTAACAAACTTCCACTTGGCCTAATGCCAATCGCTACGGTATCCAATACCACAGGCTCTAACATGACTCTCAAACTTGCTCTGAGGCAAGACCTTAGTTAAAGGATCCACTAAATTCCTTTCAGTGGGAATTTTCTCAATTTGTATATCATTCCTACTTATAATCTCTCTGATCAGATGATAGCGGCGAAGCACGTGTTTAGATCGCTGATGAGACCTTGGTTCCTTTGCTTGTGCAATAGCTCCATTGTTGTCGCAGTAAACCGGCACTGCTTCATCAATGGTTGGAACCACACCAAGTTAGGAGACAAACTTCTTGATCTAGACTGCTTCCTTTGCTGCTTCCGAAGCTGCGATATATTCCGCTTCCGTGGTAGAATCCGCTACGGTGTCTTGTTTGGAACTCTTCCAACTTGTTGTGCCTCCATTCAAAGTAAATACGTATCTAGACTGAGATTTGGAGTCATCCTTATCTGTCTGGAAATTGGCATCTGTATACCCACGTATTACCATATCTCCTTCTCCATATATTAGGAACACATCCTTAGTTCTTCTTAAGTACTTAAGGATTATCTTGACAGCCGCCCAATGATCCATTCCTGGATCCGACTGGTATCTGCTTGTGACGCTTAGAGCATACGATACATCGGGCCTTGTACATAACATAGCATACATGATAGATCCTATCGCGGATGCATAAGGAATCTTATTCATGCAAATCCTCTCGTCTTCTATGCGTGGACACATAGACTTTGAAAGGTTGATCCCATGCCTGATGGGAAGGTAACCTTTCTTGGATTCCGGCATGCTAAACCTTTTTAGCACTCGGTCTATATATGTAGACTGCGAAAGACCAAGCAACCGTTTTGATCTATCTCTATAGATTCTAATCCCAAGGATATAGGTTGCTTCTCCCAGGTCTTTCATGGAGAAAGTTTTGGACAACCAAATTTTAACTGTCTGTAAGACTGATATATCGTTTCCTATAAGTAATATGTCATCGACATATAATACTAGGAATACGACCGCACTCCCACTAACCTTCTTGTACACACAAGGTTCGTCAGGATTTTGTGAGAAATCAAACTCTTTGATTGTCTCATCAAAACGGATGTTCCAGCTCCTGGATGCTTGCTTCAGTCCATATATGGATCGTCGAAGCTTGCATACTTTGGTTTTATCAACCGATGTGAAACCTTCAGGTTGTATCATGTATACATCCTCAAGAAGGTTTCCATTAAGGAAAGTTGTTTTCACATCCATTTGCCATATCTCATAATCATAATGAGCTGCTATGGCTAGGAGCATTCGAAGGGATTTAAGCATAGCTACTGGCGAATAGGTTTCGTTATAATCAATTCCTTGTTTCTGACGATATCCTTTTGCCACTAATCTAGCCTTAAAGGTAACAACATTACCTTCCATGTCGGTTTTCTTCTTGAAAACCCACTTGCACCCTATGGGCTTAATTCCTTCAGGTGGGTTAACCAAGTCCCATACTTGATTTTCGTACATGGAATCCATTTCCGACTTCATGGCTTCAAGCCATTTGTCCCTTTTTGAACATTTCAGAACATCTTCATAATTGATAGGTTCGTCATCGTTAATGAGTAACACGCCGTTCGATTCACTTATGAGAAATCCGTATCTCTCTGGAATATTGCGTGTCCTATCAGACCTACGAAGAGGTGGTGTTGTTTTAGGTTCAACTGATAGCTCATCATTATGAGTTATTGGTTGTGGGTCTAGACTAGGTGTCTCTGTAATGTCTATTGGAGTTTCTTGAATTTCATCAAGTTCAATGCCACTCCCATTGTTTTCTTGTAAAAGAAATTCTCTTTCCAGAAATACTGCATGCCTTGAAACAAACACCTTTTGTTCCAAGGGATGATAGAATTGGTAACCCTTCGTTTCCTTAGGGTATCTAATAAATAGACATTTATCAGACTTAGCATCCAATTTATCTGATACAGTCCGCTTCACATAAGCAGGACAACCCCATATCTTATGGTGAGTTAAGTGAGGTTTCTTACTATTCCACGTCTCATATGGAGTAGTAGAGACTACCTTGGTCGGGACTCTGTTTAGCAAGTAAACAGCTGTCTTAAGTGCATAGCCCCAAAAGGATTTTGGAAGTGTTGCATGATTTATCATAGATCTAACCATGTCCATCAAGGTTCGATTGCGCCTCTCAGATACACCATTATCCTGTGGTGTATACGGCGGAGTCCATTGGGACAATATCCCATTGTCCCTAAGATAATCTTGAAACTCTTGACTCAAGTATTCACCACCCCGATTGGATCGAAGTATCTTAATACTTTTGCCAAGCTGTTTCTCTACTTCATTTCTGAACTCTTTGAATTTCTCAAAAGCTTCAGATTTGTGTTTCATCAAGAACACATACCCGAATCGTGAGTGATCATCGATAAAGGTGATGAAGTAGCTATAGCCTCCTTGTGCAAGAGTTGACATTGGTCCACATACATCAGTATGTATTAGACCAAGCAATTCTCCCACTGTATTACCTTTTCCGGAAAAGGGTAATTTGGCCATCTTGCCTTTTAAGCATGATTCACATGTATCAAATGAACTGGGTTCAAATGATTCCAAAATTTCACATCGGTGTAATTTGATCATGCGTTTCTTACTTACATGGCTAAGACGACAATGCCACGTGTAGGAGTCTATTCGATTATCTATTCGAGCACGTTTGTTGCTAACTTCGATATTGAAAACGTCACCAGATAAATCTAACGTGTAGATACCATTGCACAAATTTCCATTCCCATGATGAATGCCATTTAAAGTTATGTAACAACAATTGTTACTAAAAGTTAAATGATAACCCTTTTCATTCAAACATGAAATAGATACAATGTTCTTTATTAACGAAGGAACAAAATAACAATTATCCAATTCTAAGACACGTCCAGTAGGGAGCTTTAGCAAATATGTTCCGATGGCAATAGCAGCAATCTTTGCTCCATTTCCAACTCGCAAATTCGCTTCACCCTTGACGAGTCTTCTTCTATTCCATAGCCCCTGTATGTCATTACATATATGTGAGCTACACCCAGTATCAAGTACCCAGGTGTTTGAGGAAATAGAGTGACATTCAATAACGAAGATACTTGAAGAGGATGGGACATCGGATGCCTTCTCTTTCAAGGACTCAAGATAAACCTTGCAGTTTCTTCGCCAGTGACCCTCCTTGCCACAGTGATGGCAAGTGCCTTTTAGGGTATTTTCAGTCTTTTTGGCCTTTTTCTTCTTTCCCTTATTCTGTTCTTTGGCCTTCCTCTTAGAACCTTTCTTCGAAGAACCAACTAACAGTACCCGTCTTTTGATCCTTCTTCACAGAAGGCTCTACAGTCTTCAGCAGGTTGAGCAACTCAGGAAACTGGTCTGGAGTTGCATTTTCAGGAGGACGGTTGGGAAGTTGATCTTCAAGGACATAAGCAAGCTTCTCTGCCTTGAGGACTATCCTCAGGTTTCGAAGCCAGTCCATGAAGTTTGGCCCAGTCAGTTTATTGGTGTCCAAAATGAAACGCAAATTCAGAGAAGACATGATCGAGTGATTATCCTAGAAATACAAATTGAGCTTATGTGAGAAGAATGATTAAAGAATGTATCAACATACATTAATAAAATCTTATTTATTTTTCAAATTGAATAACCCTTTTTATCAATTCGGGAGATCGTAGGAACATCTCCAAATAGGTTGATATCCAACCATAGATAAGAACAACCATGGCTGTGGCCATCAAGTTATTCTTAGCGATGAAGGTAGGTAATTATACCGATTACATATCACATATATGTAACTATCACTTTATGCTATCAACTAATTGAATGTTTGCATAAATCATTGGGTTGTTAACTCATTAACAAGTATGCAACATTATACATATCACCCAACTGCACCTCTCTTTACATCGACCTTGGCTGTGGCACAACAAATCGATGCTCCAAGCTTAAGGCTGACCCATTAATCAAGAAATAGTTTTAATATGGTTGGAGCTCATTCAACCGTTTAGTCAGGCTTGGATGTGTCCAACAACTAAAACTAAGGATTGACCTCTGACTCCAACTATATTATTCATAAACTAATTCCATGGTTTGAACATGTTGAGGTTTAAGCCGGGTATGGATGTGTCCATCAACCCAAACGAGAAACAAAACTCCGGTTCTAACCATATTAATGGAAGGTGTTAGCCTTAATATTTTGTAAGGGGTTTTGGGTCTCATCATTTCTTTTCAAAACACATTCATGACATATAATTATGTCATGACTAACGATTTCCTTAATAAAGTATGTATGTGACTTAATTTATCAAGTCTCATTAATTGGACTAGGAACCGGATTTCCTAATCCCGATTTCATACTTTATTCAAGGAATTGTTTTGGAAATAATTTCCTAAATTGTTATAATCAATTTCGGAAATAATATGTTTAAGACTTCGATTTCTCTAAATCAAATCTTATTAAATTAAGAGACAATTCCCTTAATTCAACTACATATTATTTTCATGAAAATCTCATTTAAGAAAACTCTATAGGAAACCATTTTCCTAATTAATTTTGGAGACAACAATATGTAAGAGCATCACCTCTTAAATCAAATAACGAAATTATCCTAAATTTCCAAGATTTGATCACATGTTTTATTTATGGATTAATAAATTACAACAAATTGTTTTCTAAGGGTGGCTCCCCGAGGCTCAGATACCCAAAGAAAAGAAATTTGTCATAAATCCAATTTGGTCCGCTCCCCGAGGCATAACCAAATTAAACATGACAATTTTATTCAAAATGGGAAATTAAATTACAACAACTAACTTTAAATTGGACGGCTCCCCGAGGCTCAATCCAAAATAAAGAATTTTGTTAATAATTTAAAACCAATTCGAATTTAATTGTCAATTAACGATCCATAAATTTGTCTAGACTTTCTTGAAAGAAAGTGCCCAAAATTGCGAGATTTTACAATAGGTTTTCAGAATAATTGTAAGTTTCTGGTACAAAGAAAACATACATATTTCCAAAATTGGAAAATTTCCAAAATAGGAAATTTCCAAAATTGGAAAGTTTCCAAAAATGGGAAGTTTTCACAATTATCATAACATTTCAGAAACTAGGATATTTCAAAAGTTTGCGAAATTTCATGAGGATTTCCAAACTTTGAAATTCCTAAATCTAAAATTTATCATAATTGGAAAGTTTTCATGATTGAAAAATTTTCCAAAATTGAGATCATGACAAAGTATTCCGCAAAACAATTATATGATTATGTCGAACACTAACTGGCTCAGATACCACTGTTGGGACCGGGTGCATGTTGACATCGATACGGGTTCGTAATTTTTAAAATTAATTACGTGCAGCGGAAGAATTAACATAAATAATTTCTCAAATTATTTTAACCACGTATCTAGCATGCAACCTTATGATGTGTGGATATGATCATAAATTAAAATTTTTCAGAAAGTAATCTAATTTACTCAATACCTCGCGTAACTCGAAGTAAGGGACGAGATCCAACCGTAGCGTCCCTTGGAAGCTCAGCCTCTATTCGCGTCCACGCCGAGTTCTCTTCGGGATGACTTCGCAAAGCCACGAGTTTTGTGCTGACGAGATCTACTAGATTCTCCAAAGGCACAACTAGAATATCAAGAGAGAGAGATGGAAACTAACCACCAAGTAACGGAATCAAGATTCCGGGGGAAGGAAGGAGTTGCGACCCGCTTCTTCTTCTTCTTTGGCACCTTCTTGGTGGAGGAGGCTCACGGCAACCCTAGGAGGTGCGCCGGCCCTAGGGGAGGAGAGAGGGCGCCGGCCCTAGAGAGAGAAAGAGGGCGCCGACCCTAGAGAGAGAGAGGGAGAGAATAAGAGAGAGAGAGCTTGCTACTTTATCTCTTCATTGGAATTCAAGCCTTGCCTTGGTTCCTTCATATAGTAGTCTCTCCATTGCCAAGTCTCCCCTTTAATGGAATAAATTTTCATAAGAAATTTATCCTATAAATTTTTCTATGAATTATTCCGTTATGCCAAGTATTATTATAACTAACTTTATAATAAAACAAACACATCTCCCCTTTTATTATGGAATAAATTTTCAAAAAATTTTTAAAATTTTCTTATCATGGAAAAATCAATTCATAATTGATTTTATAAAATAAAATAAACCAATCCATGGTTCACTTTTAATTTCCATACAAAGAATAAATTTATTATATAAATTTTCTTATCATGGAAAATCAATTCATAATTGATTTTATAAAATAAAATAAACCAATCCATGGTTTATTTTAATTTCCATAAAAAGAATAAATTTATTATATAAATTTTTCTTATCATGGAAAAATCAATTCATAATTGATTTTATAAAATAAACCAATCCAAGGTTTATTTTAGTTCTCATGAAAATAAATCTCTTTATATAAATTTCTTTATATAAATTTATTTATCCAAAATTTTATAAAACAAATCGCGCTTGATTTATTTTATAATTTAAACCAAATAAATTGGTTTCCCTCCTTTATTGTGGCCGGCCAAACCAAAGAGGGTGGGCACCCTCTTTGGCCGGCCACACCAAGCCACCTCCTCGCCAATTAAACTCATTTAATTCGTCCAATAAGCCTTCAAAAGACTTAGCCATTTTAAGCTTCCGATGCGCCTCTGATAAATTCAGATTCGACTTATTTCTCTTGATTGGAAAATCCAATTTTCAACTCGTTTTAAATCCCTCGGATTACTCGTAGTGCGTGTGACTAAATAGGCTTTCGATTTATGTTGGCCGTCTATAATCAACCAATTATAGAATGATCATGAGTGACACCTAGTAGTACATCATGACCCCCAATTAATCGAAAGATCAACGGTTGACCTCAGAAATAATTCTGAAACCCTTCAGCAGCTCTAATGAATCGTGCCACATTCCCTTCACCATCTTATACCCTCTTAGTTCAGGACATGGTCTGTGTGTGTCAGTCCCCACTAGGCTGACTACGTCATACCTAGCCCAAATAATGTCTATCTCATCCAATGGATTTCTAATTACTCTCATGTATTTAAGAGACTCATACTCTAAACATGTCATGCTCTGGCCAGAGGCTTTGAGTAACAATCCGACGATAGGCCTTGGGTATACATCTCCTCGCAAGGAGTGGTGAATCCTTTGTAGGCTGTTCAAACATCTTCGGGCACTTCGGCTTATACCCAACCATCCTGGGTCCACACCTCCTTAGAGATGCTTGCTTAAGATGTTAAAGTATAAGTCTCCATGACCAAGATGACTTGAACACCGCAAGTCAAAGGAACATCGCACTTAAGCTGCAGTAAAAACTTCACTGACATGTCTATATGTAGACTACTATGTGAAGTTTTACTGCCAGTCACTCCAATGAACTAGTTCCCTTAACTAGCATTCATGTTTATCTCCGGACATCCCAATGTCACCAGCCAGTGAGAGTCAGCTGATTAGAGAATAACCCATGCTAGTCTCAACAGAATTGATAGTGTCCGTATTTATCAATTCATCGACTAGGGATATTTTCAATACTTCACAATTGCACATGTAGAGATTATCACTAGTTGTGATTCCATCACAAATTCTCTCATGTTGTGAATTGTATTGCAGACATTCAGTAAATGAGTTTATGATCCCAATCAAATACACAAACATGTATACTCAAATAGTGAACTTTCATTTATTAAAATAAATGTTTACAATCATAAGACGATTGCCTTGGGACACTTCTCTCATTTTACTAACAGCTGCTTGGTGGTGGCTGAAGCTCACGGCAAAAAAGGTGTTCTCCTCTTAGGGTCGGCGGCACTAGAGGAGGGAGAGGGGAGAAGGAGAATGAGAGAGGGCTTATTTCTAGATCTCTTAGATTAAATTTCAAGCTTTGCCTTGGTTCCTTTATATAGTAGCCTCTCAACCGCCAAGTCTCCTTTTTATGGAATAAATTTTCATAAGAAATTTATCATATAAATTTTTCTATGATTTATTCCATCATGCCAAGTTTTTATCATAATTTAATTTATAATAAAACAACCATGTCTCCCTTTTCTTATGGAATAAATTTTCACAAGAAATTTATTATATAAAATTTTCTTATCATGGAAAAATTAATTCATAATTGATTTTATAAAGTAAAATAAACTATTCAAAGTTTATTTTAATTTCCATGAAAATAATAAACCAAACCTCGGTTTATAAAATTTATATTATCCATAATTTTATAAAACAAACCACACTTGGTTTATTTTATAACTTGAACCAAACAATTTGGTTCTCCCTTTTAATGTGGCTGGCCAAACAAAGAGGGTAGGGACCCTCTTTGGCCAGCCAAACCCAAGCCAAGATCATGTGAATTAAACTCATTTAATTCGTCCGATAAGCCTTCAAAAGACTTAGCTATTTTATGCTTCCGATGCGTCTCTGAAAAATTCAAATTCGACTTATCTCTCTTGATCGGAAAATCTAATTTTCAACTCGTTTTAAATCCCTCGGATTACTCGTAGTGCGTGTGACTAAATAGGCTTTCGATTTATATTGGCCGTCTATAATTAACCAATTATAGAACGATCATGAGTGGCACCTAGTAGTACATCATGATCCCCAATTAATCGAAAGATCAACGGTTGACCTCAGAAATAATTCTGAAACCCTTCAGCAGCTATAATCAATCGTGCCCCATTCCCGTCACCATCTTATACCCACTTGGTTCAGGACATGGTCTATGTATGTCAGTCCCCACTAGGCTGACTATGTCACACCTAGCCCAAGTAACGTTTCCTCGTCCTATGGATTCTAATTAATCTCATGTATTTAAGAGATTCATACTCTGAACATGTCAAGCTCTGGCCAGAGGCTTCGAGTAACAATCCGACAATAGGCCTCGGGTATACATCTCCTCGCAAGGAGTGGTGAATCCTTTGCAGGCTTTTCAAACATCTTCGGGCACTTCGGCTTATACCCAATCATCCTGGGTCCACACCTACTTGGAGATGCTTGCTTAAGATGTCAAAGTATAAGTTTCCATGACCAAGATGACTTGAACACCGCAAGTGAAAGGAACATCGCACTTAAGCTGCAGTAAAAACTTCACTAACATGTCTATATGTAGACTACCATATGAAGTTTTACAGCTAGTCACTCCAATGAACTAGTTCCCTTAACTAGCATTCATGTTTATCTCCGGATATCCCAATGCCACCAGCCAGTGAGAATCGGCTGATTAGAGAATAACCCATGCTAGTCTCAACAGAATTGACAATGTCCGTATCTATCAATTCATCGACTAGGGACAATTTCAATACTTCACAATTGCACATGTAGAGATAATCACTAGTTGTGAATTCATCACAAATTCTCTCATGCTGTGAATTGTATTGCGGACATTCAATAAATGAGTTTAAGATCTCAATCAAATACATAGACATGTATACTCAAATAGTGAATATTCATTTATTAAAATAAATGATTACAATCATAAGGCGATTGTCTTAGGACACTTCTCTCATATTACTAACAAACTCCTACTTGGCCTAATGCCAATCGCTACGGTATCCAATACCACAGGCTCTAACATGACCCTCAAACTTGTTTTGAGGCAAGACCTTAGTTAAAGGTGTAGGACCGGTGTCGTCGATAGAGGGGCGGGGTGAATATCGATCGTTGAAAAATCTTTCAGAATTCTTCGTAAAACTTTCGTTCGTTCTGGACTTAGAATATTAGTAGCGCAGTGGAAAATAAATAGAAGGAAAAACAAAGCAAGGGACACGCGGGATTTATTTACTTGGTTCCCGACCCCTCTGGGTCAGTACGTCCAAGGCCTATGTACTCGGCGTGAGTCCACTATTGGTTTACTTTCCGAAATTTCTGGAGGCGGAGAAAACCCGTCTTACAGTTTACAATTACAATCAATAATATGAAAGTTATGTGCGGAATAAATAAAAGCGAACCGAACAAAAATCTGAAACTCGGCCGATCTGGACCTCTGAAGTGCCGCGCACTTCCTCCTGGAGCCTCCCGATCGTAGAGCCTCGCCTCTAGTGCGTTGTCGTCGGTCAGAATGCTTGGAATGGTACTTGGCAGTTGTTGTTGAAGCAGAGGGGTCGAAACCCCTTATATAGGCCTCCTGGGGGCGCCCTGGACGCTGGGGGCGCCCCGGAAGACTCAGTCAAACTTTATCCCTGCGCCTACCTCGCCGCAGCTGATAATAGCTTTGACCAGGGCGCCTTGGACCTCCCGGGCACCCTTATGATGGCTTATCTGTGTTTCAGATTCGAAACTGCAACTACAGCTTCGAACCAGGGCACCCCGGACCCTCCGGGCGCCCCGCATGACACCTGTTCTGCTTACCAACCAAGACTGCATTTTTTTTTGCTTTGTTTGGGGGCGCCCTGGCTGTTGGGGGTGCCCTGGCTGATGGGGGCACCCTCAACACTGGGGGCGCCCTGCTTAGAGCCTCTAGCAGCCTACTACTTCTTCCAGTCTTGGTACCTGCAAGATATACAAACACAAAGCATAGATACCTATAATATTAGCCTTAAGGACTTGGTTCGGACTTCGGATTTCCACGAACCCTAGGTCGAACCGGCACAAGTTCCCATCCCCGAGAACTTGCCCTTCACCTACTCCTTTTAGGAGACGGTTGCCACCCAGCCCTTAGGGTGGACTTTTACTTAGCTTCCGATACCTCCGGACCTCGAGACGCCCAAACCCTGACCCATCTCTACTCATGTCCTTAGTC
The DNA here is from genome assembly GCA_024364735.1 of Boesenbergia rotunda. Taxonomy (NCBI): domain Eukaryota; kingdom Viridiplantae; phylum Streptophyta; class Magnoliopsida; order Zingiberales; family Zingiberaceae; genus Boesenbergia; species Boesenbergia rotunda. The sequence continues at coordinate 443,558 of JAGFNQ010000152.1, read as the reverse complement.
ATCGCTCAGCTAAGTTGCTCAGTCCCTTGGACCAAGACTTCATTCCCTAGCAGTCCTTCGCCAGGTGCCTAGCAGTCCTTCGCTAGGTCTTCATTCCCTAGCAGTCCTTCGCCAGGTGCCTAGCAGCCCTTCGCTAGGTACCTAGCAGCCCTTCGCTAGGTCTTAGGGTTACGATACCTAGCAGCCCTTCGCTAGGTGCCTAGCAGCCCTTCGCTAGGTCTTAGGGTTATGATACCTAGCAGCCCTTCGCTAGGTGCCTAGCAGCCCTTCGCTAGGTCTTAGGGTTACAATACCTAGCAGCCCTTCTCTAGGTGCCTAGCAGCCCTTCGCCAGGACTTAGTGCCCAGCTTCACTCACCAGGTCTTAGTGCCTAGGTTAACTAGGACTTTTCTTCAACTTGGGTTACTTCTCCTTTGCTCCCCTTTGTCTGTTCATTGTATCACTGACTTAAGTGTATTGTCAAACATTAAAATACTTAAAGGAGAACATCATTGATACAACTTGCACCAACAATCTCCCCCTTTTTGATGTTTGACAATAACTTAAGTTAGATTGGTTTAAGGGGCTAACTTACTATCCTTGGGGAAAAATTGACTTTAGTTTTGAGCATATTTTTGATCCTCTAGGAAAAATAAGAAAAAATTTCTAACTTAAGCATACCTCTCCCCCTTTGTCATACATGAAAAAAAAAGACACAAGAAAATACTTGCACCAACAATGAGAAATTTTGGTTCTTTTTGAAAAATACTTGGTGCAGAAATTTTGAAAGCATTGTATTTTGAATGATATATTGCATTTTTGAAAAAAATGCATAATTTTGAAAAAGATGTTATTCGCTTTGAAAAGTACAAATACTTTGAAAATGATCTTTAACAACATGCAAGTACTTTTGAAAGAATTTATAATTTTTTTTGAAAAATATAAAGTACTTTTTGGAAAATGCATAACTTTTGAAAAAAATGTTATTTTAGAAAATATAAATATTATGCCTATTGTGCAAGTACTAACTATTTTTGAAAGGGATGAGACTTTGAGAAATATAAGTAATTTTTGAAACATAATATTTTACTTGACTAAGTTTCTTTTCCAGTCTAACACAATCCTGGGAAACCTTGTTGACTACAAGGACATTTTCCTAAGTGTCCTAGAAAATTTTCAAAGTCAAGTAAATATTGTTTCAAAGATAATTTCATAGGTCACACGAAAATAATAGACTAATAGTATTTTGAAAAACTACTTATGTAACGACCTGAAAAATTCTCTTAATATTTTTTTAAAATATTGAGCATGTCTAGATAATTTTCCGAGGGGCCCAGAAATAATTATGTAAAATTGGGCCTAGAAATCCATGTTTTCTCATTTAAATTGAGAAAAACTAGGTACTAATGAGCTTTAAATGGGCTCCAAAAATGGGTATTAATTAGGTAAAATTAATATAAATATAAAAGAATTTTATTTAGGAATATTGGCATAATTATGGGTGATTTTAGGGGGATTTTCAGAATTTAAGAAATAAAAATAATAAAATAAATGAAATGAAAATAAAATAAAAATAAAGGTGCATGAGCCAAGGATTGAACCTTGGACCTCTTGTACAACCATGTAAGCCTTAACCAACTCACCTAGCAAGGGATTTCTATGAGGAAATGAAATGGATATAAGTTGAGATTAAGAAGAAGATGAAGAGTCATGGAGAGACTCTTCATTCACCACCTTAATGGGTTATAAAGAGGGGGGGGGGGTTTTGGGAGTTATTCTCTTCTCTCCATCAATTACATTCTCTTCCTCCTTCTTTCTCATCCTAGATGAAATCTACAAGGGAGATTTTTGCTTGGGAAAACTCCACAAGAAGGTCCTACCACCAAGATCTAAAGGTTTCCTAAGGTTCCAAGGCTAGGGGTGATCAAGAGACAACAAGTCTTCCTTCTTCTTCCCATCTAAGGTCTAAAAATCAAGAAACCCCAAGGTAAGAGTCCCTCACCTGTGGTATAATAGTTCCCTATGATTTCCATGATTTTTAGCATGATATATTGGTTAGTTTTCGAATTTGATGTTGAAAGGAAAGAAAACCAAGACCCTCATGCTTAAGGGTTTCGTCCACCATGTTTTACAGGTCTATAATTATGCTAAAAATCATGATGATGTTATTTAATGTTCCCTTATGATGTGTAGAGGTTAAGTACAATTTTTGGCAAATTTTGGATCACCCTAGAACACCCTAGGGTTTCGGCCAACATGAAAGAAACCAAAACTAAGAACCTTAAGTTTAAGGGTTTCAGCCACCATGATTTACAGGTCTATAATTATGCTAAAAATCATGATAATGTTATTTAATGTTCCCTTATGATTTGTAGAGGTTATGTATAATTTTTGGGAATTTTTGGAGTACCCTAGGACACCCTAGGGTTTCGGCCAACATGAAAAAAACAAAACTAAGAACCTTAAGTTTAAGGGTTTCGGCCACCATGATTTACAGGTCTATAATTATGCCAAAAATCTTTATAATGTTATTTAATGTTCCCTTATGATGTGTAGAGGTTAAGTATAATTTTTGGGAATTTTTGAAGTACCCTAGGATACCCTAGGGTTTCGGCCAACATGAAAGAAACAAAACTAAGAACCCTAAGTTTAAGGGTTTCGGCCACCATGATTTAAAGGTCTATAATTAAGCCAAAAATCTTGATAATGTTAATTTATGTTCCCTTATGATGTGTGGAGGTTAAGTATAATTTCTTGGAATTTTTGGATTACCCTAGAGACCCCATATGTTTCGGCCAACCTCAAGGACCCAAGGGTTAGGGTTGGGCCTTTAACTTCAAGTATATGTTTATGTGTTGCCATGATATAAGGGTGATGTAGGGAACCATGTTAAGTTAGATGCCCATGCTATGCTAAGAACCATGCTAAGTGATTATGTATGTTCATGATATGAATGATGCCATGATAAGTATGATAAGTTTATGTTCAGGATATGAATGATGCCATGATAAGAATAATAGGGTTATGATCACGATAAAAATGATGCTATGATATGTTAGGTTTATGATATGAATGATATGCCATGTTTTATTAATAATATGCATGTATGCCATGTCTTATGAATGAAGTTAAAGTACATGCCTTTAAGGCACAACTATGATGTTAAGTATGATGAATGACAAGTATGATGAATGAATGATGATGAACGACAAGTATGATGAATGAAAGATGATGCTTATGTCTTTAAGGCATAAATATGCTAAACGGCACGGTCGATGGTTGATGGTACGACGGTCGAGAGGACCGGTAAATGGGCCGGTAGACGGGCCGAGCCGTAATAAGTTATGCTATGTTAAGTATGCTATGAATGAATGATGAATGATGAAGCATGAAAAGTATTTTACTTTATGTATGAGCTTGTACTGGACCGAAGTATGGGTCCAAGGGATGGGCACCTTAAGAATGCCCCGGTTTTGGACTACCGAAGCTGTCCACGGTTCTGGCCCTACCGGAGCTAGGTAACAGGGATGGGCGCCTTAAGAACGCCTCGGTTCGGGGACTACCGACTATGCTGTCCTTACCCTAGTAGGTCGAGGCTAGCTACCTCGTATTTACTTAGGGATGCGCGCTTATGATGTATGTATGTGGTACAAGCCAGGGCCCAATGATATGATGAATATGTTTAAGCATTAAAAGTATGTTTTAAAAGGTTAAGCATCCTTATATATATGCAATTGTCTCATGCATTCATCCATGTTATGCATTATAATTATGATAAGAATATTATGCAAAGTAAGTTTATGCAAGATATGTTTATGCAAATGATTTTGTTTATGCTCATGTTACTATATAATGCCATGATTTGATTGTGTTTATGCTAATTTAGAATGCCATGATTTATCTATGTTCATGTTAGTTTAGGATGCCATGATTTATTTATGTTCATGCTAGTTTAAAATGCCATGATTTTATTTATATGCATGATAGTTTAGGGTGCCATGATTTAATTATGTTTATGCCAAGTTAGAATGCCATGATTTGATTTATGTTCATGCTAGGTTAGGATGCCATGATTTAATTATGTTTATGCTAAGATAGTATGCCATGATTGGATTTATGTTCATGCTAGTTTAGAATGCCATGATTTAATTATGTTTATGCTAAGTTAGAATGCCATGATTTTTTTATGATGTCCATACCAATTTATGATGCCATGTTCTAACTATGTTATACTGAGATAGGACGCCATGATTTTATTTATGTTCGTGCTAAGAATGTTTATGAAGTTATGTTTGTTATGTTTATGTCTACGCCAAGTATTGTGCCATGCCATGAAGGTTTATGGTTATGTTTATGCTATGCTATGAAGATGATTATGTTATGTTTACACCATGACGAATGTATGCTAAGTGATGAAAAGACTTATGTTCTAAGTAAAGCACTAAGTATGTAAAGAACTAAGTATGTAATGGCTTATGTGCTCATGAATGAATGATGAATGGTTTTAGTGAGTAGGAAAGAGTCTTACTAAGCCTGTGTGCTTATAGTCTTATTTCCTTATACCGCAGATCACGCAAGGGGACAGTAAGGAAGCAGCAGGAGGGCATCAAAGAATGTGTGTGATAGTGACTTGGCCAAGGAGCAATATGGTTGCTCGTCTCATGATAGAACTTTATCTTTACTGTTATGTGTTTAAGTATGACTCTATGACATGATACTAAGTATGACATGATGCTAAGTATGACATGATGCTACGAATGATATGATGCTAAGTATGATATGATGCTAAGTATAAAGTTACTACGCTAAGTTCCCATGTTATAGTGCTAGAAATGGTAGTAAGTGCATGTAGGAGTAAGTTAAAGGTTTCCGTTGCATTATGATGTCTACATGCCCTAAGTATGTTAACGTAACGCCGCTTTAGGAAAAAAAAAGGCGGGCGTTACAACTTATGTTTCTAGCAAGATTTGAAAATACAGCGCATGAAAACATTTGAGATATTCAATGATTCTTTTAATTTGATCTCCCCCTAAACTTGACCCAGTCCTGGGAAGCTTGTTGACCACAAGTACTCTTCCTCTAAGTCTTAAGGTTTGATTCAAATTAAAGAAATTATCTAATAATTTCAAAACAATTAATTAAACAAGATTATTTCAGAAGTTTGATTTATACTCCCCCTAAAGTTGACACATCCTAGGAGTCCTTGTAGATTATGAAGTGGACTTTCCTCTGTGTCTTTAGGGTTTATCAAAATCAAACAAGACAGATAAATTTTACAACATAAACCTTTTTCGAAAAACACAAGTGATAACTGTTAGTGGTATGAGAGAAGTGTCCTAAGGCAATCGCCTTATGATTGTAATCATTTACTTTAATAAATGAATATTCACTATTTGAGTATACATGTTCGTGTATTTGATTGAGATCTTAAACTCATTTACTGAATGTCCACAATACAATTTACAGCATGAGAGAATTTGTGATGAATTCACATCTAGTGATAATCTCTACATGTGCAATTGTGAAGTATTGAAATTGTCCCTGGTCGATGAATTGATAAAAACGGACACTATCAATTCTGTTGAGACTAGCATGGGTTATTCTCTAATCAGCTGATTCTCACTGGCTGGTGACATTGGGATGTCCGGAGATAAACATGAATGCTAGTTAAGGGAACTAGTTCATTGGAGTGACTGGCTGTAAAACTTCATATGGTAATCTACATATAGATATGTCAATGAAGTTCTTACTGCAACTTAAGTGCAATGTTCCTTTGACTTGCGGTGTTCAAGTCATCATGGTCATAAAAACTTATACTTTGACATCTTAAGCAAGCATCTCCAAGGAGGTGTGGACCCAGGATGATTGGGTATAAGCCGAAGTGCCCGAAGATGTTTGAACAGCCTACAAAGGATTCACCACTCCTTGCGAGGAGATGTATACCCAAGGCCTATCGTCGGATTGTTACTCGAAGCCTCTAGCCAGAGCATCACATGTTCCAAGTATGAATCTCTCAGAAACATGAGAGTAACTAGAATCCATTGGATGAGAAAGACACTACTTGGGCTAGGTGTGACGTAGTCAGCCTAGTGGGGACTGATACACATAGACCGTGTCCTGAACCAAGTGGGTATAAGATGGGGAAGGGAATGAGGCATGATTCATTAGAGCTGCTGAAGGATTTCAGAATTATTTCTGAGGTCAACCGTTGATCTTTCGATTAATTGGGGGTCATAATGTACTACTAGGTGCCACTCATGATCGTTCTATAATTGGTTGATTATAGACGGCCAACATAAATCGAAAGCCTATTTAGTCACACGCACTATGAGTAATCCGAGGGATTTAAAACGAGTTAAAAATTATATTTCCGATCAAGAGAGATAAGTCGAATCTGAATTTATCAGAGACGCAACGGAAGCTTAAAATGGCTAAGTCTTTTGAAGGCTTATTGGATGAATTAAATGAGTTTAATTCGTAAGGCGACGGCTTGGATTTGGCCGGCCAAAGAGGGTCCCCACCCTCTTTGGTTTGGCCGGCCACAATAAAAAGGGAAACCAAATTGTTTGGTTTAAATTATAAAATAAATCGAGCGTGATTTGATTTATAAAATTATGGATAAAGAAATTTATATAAAGAAATTTATATAAAGAAATTTATTTATACAAATTTATTCTTTTTATGGAAATTAAAATGAACCATGGATTGGTTTATTTTATTTTATAAAATTAATTATGAATTGATTTTTCCATGATAAGAAAAATTTATATATATATAATAAATTTCTTGTAAATTTTATTCCATAATAAAAGGGAAGACATGGTTGTTTTTATTATAAATTTAGTTATAATAAAACTTGGTATAACGGAATAATTTATAGAAAATTTATAAGATAAATTTCTTATGAAAAATTTATTCCGTTAAAAGGAGAATTGGCGATAAAGAGGCCACTATATAAAGGTGCAAAGGCAAGGCTTGGAAAAAAATTCATGAGATCAAGGACTCTTGCCTAGCCTCTCTTCCTCTCCTTCTCTCCCTCTCCCTCCTCTAGTTGGCGCCGGCCCTAGAGGGCTCCCCTAGGGTTGCCGTGAGCCACCTCCACCAAGAAGGTGCCGAAGAAGAAGATGAAGCGGGTCGCGACTCCTTCCTTCCTCCCAGAATATTGATTCCATTTTTCCGTTTGGTGGTTAGTTTTCCATCTCTCTCTCTTGATATTCTAGTCGTGCCTTTGGAGAATCTAGTAGTTCTTGTCGACATGAAACTCGTGGCTTTGCGAAGTCAACCTGAAGAAAACTCGGCGTGGACGCGAATAGAGGCGGAGCTTCCAAGGGACGCTACGGTTGGATCTCGTCCCTTTCTACGAGTTACGCGAGGTATTAAGTAAATTAGTTTACTTTCTGCAAAATTTTAAATGTATGATCATGTCTCCACAACATAAGGTTGCATGCTAGATACGTGGTTAAAATAATTTGAGAAATTATTTATGCTAAATCTTCCGCTGCACGTAATTAAAATTTAAAATTATGAACCCGTATCCATGTCAACATGCACCCGGTCCCAACAGTGGTATCAGAGCCGGTTAGTGTTCGACATAATCATATAATTGTTTTGCGGAAAACATTGTCATGATCTCAATTTTGGAAAATTTTCCGATTATGGAAACTTTCCAATTATGATAAATTTTAGATTTAGGAATTTCAAAGTTTGGAAATCCTCATGAAATTTCGCAAACTTTTGAAATATCCTAGTTTCTGAAATTTTATGATAATTGTGAAAGCTTCCCATTTTTGGAAACATTCTAATTTTGGAAATTTCCTATTTTGGAAATATTCTAATTTTGGAAATTTTCTAATTTTAGAAATAAGTAAGTTTTCTTTGTACTAGAAACTTACAATTATTCTGAAAACCTATTATGAAATCTCGCAATTTTGGGCACTTTCTTTCAAGAAAGTCTAGACAAATTTATGAATTATTAATTGACAATTAAATTCGAATTGGTTTTAAATTATTAACAAAATTTTTTATTTTGGATTGAGCCTCGGGGAGCCGTCCAATTTAAAGTTAGTTGTTGTAATTTAATTTCCTATTTTGAATAAAATTGTCATGTTTAATTTGGTTACGCCTCGGGGAGCGGACCAAATTAGATTTACAACAAATTCCTTTTTTTTGGGTATCTGAGCCTCGGGGAGCCACCCAAAGAAAATAATTTGTTGAAATTAATAAATCCATAAATAAAATATGTAATCAAATCTTGGAAATTTTGAGGTGATTCTCAAACGATAATTTCCTTATTTGATTTAAGAGGTGATGCTCTTATATATTGTTGTCTCCAAAATTAATTAGGAAAATGGTTTCCTATAGAGTTTCCTTAAAAGAGATTTTCATGAAAATAATATGTGGTTGAATTAAGGGAATCTGTCTCTTAATTTAATAAGATTTGATTTAGAGAAATCAAAGTCTTAAACATATTATTTTCGAAATTGATTATGACAATTTAGGAAATTGTTTCCCAAAACAATTCCTCAAATAATGTATGAAATTAGAATTAGGAAATCCGGTTCCTAATTCAATTAATGAGACTTTATAAATTAAGTCACATACATACTTTATTAAGGAAATCGTTAGTACATGACATAATTATATGCCATGAATGTGCTTAGAAAGAAAAGGATGAGACCCAAAACCCCTTACAAAATATTAAGGCAAACACCTTCCATTAATATGGCTAGAACCGGAATTTTGTTTCTCGTTTGGGTTGATGGACACATCCATGCCCGGCTTGAACCTCAACATGTTCAAACCATGGAATTAGTTTATGATCAATATAGTTGGAGTCAGAGGTCAATCCTTAGTTTTGGTTGTTGGACACATCCAAGCCTGACTAAACGGTTGAATGAGCTCCAACCATATTAAAACTATTTCTTGATTAATGGATCAGCCTTAAGCTTGGAGCATCGATTTGTTGTGCCACAGCCAAGGTCGATGTGAAGAGAGGTGCAGTTGGGTGCTATGTATATTGTTGCATACTTGTTAATGAGTAAACAACCCAATAATTTATTCAAACATTCAATTAGTTGATAGCATAAAGTGATAGTTACATATATGTGATATGTAATCGGTATAATTACCTACCTTCATAGCTAAGAATAACTTGATGGCCACAACCATGGTTGTTCTTATCTATGGTTGGATATCAACCTATTTGGAGATGTTCCTACGATCTCCCGAATTGATAAAAAGGGTTATTCAATTCGATAATTAAATAGGATTTAATTAATGTATGTTGATGCATTCTTTATCATTCTTCTCACATAAGCTCAATTTGTATTTCTAGGATAATCACTCGATCATGTCTTCTCTGAATTTGCGTTCCATTTTGGACACCAATAAGTTAACTAAGTACAAAAGGATTGAAAAGGCACCAAAAGGCACTTGCCATCACTGTGGCAAGGAGGGCCACTGGCGAAGAAACTGCAAGATTTATCTTGAGTCCTTGAAGAAGAAGGCACCCGATGCCCCATCCTCTTCAGGCATCTTCATTATTGAATGTCACTCTATTTCCTCGTACACCTGGGTACTTGATACTGGGTGTAGCTCACATATATGTAATGACATACAAGGGCTAAGGAATAGAAGAAGATTCGTCAAGGGAGAAGCGAATTTGCGAGTTGGAAATGGAGCAAAGATTGCTGCTATTGCCATCGGAACATATTTGCTAAAGCTCCCTACTGGACTTGTCTTAGAATTGGATAATTGTTATTTTGTTCCTTCGTTAATAAAGAACATTGTATCTATTTCATGCTTGAATGAAAAGGGTTATCATTTAACTTTTAGTAACAATTGTTGTTACATAACTTTAAATGGTGTTCTTTATGGGACCGGAACTTTGTGCAATGGTATCTACACGTTAGATTTATCCGGTGACGTTTTCAATATCGAAGTAAGCAACAAACGTGCTCGAATAGATAATTGAATAGACTCCTATACGTGGCATTGCCGTCTTGGCCATGTAAGTAAGAAACACATGACCAAATTACACCGATGTCGAATTCTGGAATCATTTGAACCCGGCTCATTTGATACATGCGAATCATGCTTAAAAGGCAAGATGGCCAAATTACCCTTTTCCGGAAAAGGTAATCCAGTGGGAGAATTGCTTGGTATAATACATACTGATGTATGTGGACCAATGTCAACTCTTGCACAAGGAGGCTATAGCTACTTCATTACCTTTATCGATGATCACTCACGATTCGGGTATGTGTTCTTGATGAAACACAAATATGAAGCTTTTGAGAAATTTAAAGAGTTCAGAAATGAAGTAGAGAGGCTCAATCGAACCTTGATGGACATGGTTAGATCTATGATGAATCATGCAACTCTTCCAAAATCCTTTTGGGGCTATGCACTTAAGATAGCTGTTTACTTACTAAACAGAGTCCCGACCAAGGTAGTCTCTACTACTCCATATGAGACATAGAATAGTAAGAAACCTCACTTAACTCACCTTAAGATATGGGGTTGTCCTGCTTATGTGAAGCGGACTGTATCAGACAAATTGGATGCTAAGTCTGATAAATGTCTATTTATTGGATACCCTAAGGAAACAAAGGGTTACCAATTCTATCATCCCTTGGAACAAAAGGTGTTTGTTTCAAGGCATGCTGTATTTCTGGAAAAAGAATTTCTTTTACAAGAAAACAGTGAGAGTAGCATTGAACTCGATGAAGTTCAAGAAACTCCAATAGGCATTACTGAGACACCTAGTCTAGACCCACAACCAATAACTCATAATGATGAGCTATCAGTTGAACCTAAAACAACACCACCTCTTCGTAGGTCTGATAGGACACGCAATATTCTAGAGAGATACGGATTTCTCATAAGTGAATCAAACGACGTGTTACTCATAAGCGATGACGAACCTATCAGTTATGAAGATGTTCTGAAAAGTTCAGAAAGGAACAAATGGCTTAAAGCCATTAAGTCAGAAATGGATTCCATGTATGAAAATCAAGTATGGGACTTGGTTAACCCACCTGAAGGGATTAAACCCATAGGGTGCAAGTGGGTTTTCAAGAAGAAAACCGACATGGAAGGTAATGTTGTTACCTTTAAGGCTAGATTAGTGGCAAAAGGATATCGTCAGAAACAAGGAATTGATTATGACAAAACCTATTCGCCAGTAGCTATGCTTAAATCCATTCGGATGCTCCTGGCCATAGCAGCTCATTATGATTATGAGATATGGCAAATGGATGTGAAAACAGCTTTCCTTAATGGAAACCTGCTTGAGGATGTATACATGATACAACCTGAAGGTTTCACATCGGTTGATAAAACCAAAGTATGCAAGCTTCGACGATCCATATATGGACTGAAGCAAGCATCCAGGAGCTGGAACATCCGTTTTGATGAGACAATCAAAGAGTTTGATTTCTCACAAAATCCTGACGAACCTTGTGTGTATAAGAAGGTTAGTGGGAGTGCAGTCGTATTCCTAGTATTATATGTCGATGACATATTACTTATAGGAAACGATATATCAGTCTTACAGTCGGTTAAAATTTGGTTGTCCAAAACTTTCTCCATGAAAGACCTGGGAGAAGCAACCTATATCCTTGGGATTAGAATCTATAGAGATAGATCAAAACGGTTGCTTGGTCTTTCGCAGTCTACATATATAGACCGAGTGCTAAAAAGGTTTAGCATGTCGGAATCCAAGAAAGGTTACCTTCCCATCAGGCATGGGATCAACCTTTCAAAGTCTATGTGTCCGCGCACAGAAGACGAGAGGATTTGCATGAATAAGATTCCTTATGCATCCGCGATAGGATCTATCATGTATGCTATGTTATGTACTAGGCCCGATGTATCGTATGCTCTGAGCGTCACGAGCAGATACCAGTCTGATCCAGGAATGGATCATTGGGCGGCTGTCAAGACAATCCTTAAGTACTTAAGAAGAACTAAGGATGTGTTCCTAATATATGGAGAAGGAGATATGGTAATACGTGGGTATACAGATGCCAGTTTCCAGACAGATAAGGATGACTCCAAATCTCAGTCTGGATACGTATTTACTTTGAATGGAGGCACAATAAGTTGGAAGAGTTCCAAGCAAGACACTGTAGTGGATTCTACCACGGAAGCGGAATATATTGCGGCTTCGGAAGCAGCAAAAAGAAGCAGTCTGGATCAAGAAGTTTGTCTCGGGAACGTGGTGTGGTTCCAACCATTGATGAAGCAATACCGGTTTACTGTGACAACAATGGAGCTATTGCACAAGCAAAGGAACCAAGGTCTCATCAGCGATCCAAACACGTGCTTTGCCGCTATCATCTGATCAGAGAGATTATATGTAGGAATGATATACAAATTGAGAAAATTCCCACTGAAATGAATTTAGCGGATCCTTTAACTAAGGCTTTGCCTCAAAGCAAGTTTGAGGGTCATGTTAGAGCCTGTTGTATTGGATACCGTAGCGATTGGCATTAGGCCAAGTGGGAGTTTGTTAGTAATATGAGAGAAGTGTCCTAAGGCAATCGACTTATGATTGTAAACATTTATTTTAATAAATGAATATTCACTATTTGAGTATACATGTCTGTGTATTTGATTGGAATCTTAAACTCATTTACTGAATATCCACAATACAATTCACAGTATGAGAGAATTTGTGATGAATTCACAACTAGTGATTATCTCTACATGTGCAATTGTGAAGTATTGGAATTGTCCCTAGTCGATGAATTGATAAATAAGGACACTATCAATTCTGTTGAGACTAGCATGGGTTATTCTCTAATCAGCTGATTCTCACTGGCTGGTGACATTGGGATGTCCAGAGATAAACATGAATGCTAGTTAAGGGAACTAGTTCATTGGAGTAACTGGCTGTAAAACTTCACATGGTAGTCTATATATAGACATGGTAGTGAAGTTCTTACTGCAGCTTAAGTGTGATGTTCCTTTGACTTGCGGTGTTTAAGTCATCTTGGTCATGGAGACTTATACTTTAACATCTTAAGCAAGCATCTCCAAGGAGCTGTGGACCCAGGATGGTTGGGTATAAGCCGAAGTGCCCGAAGATGTTTGAACAGCCTACAAAGGATTCACCACTCCTTGCGAGGGGATTATACCCAAGGCCTATCGTCGGATTGTTACTCAAAGCCTCTGGCCAGTGCATGACATGTTCAGAGTATGAGTCTCTGAAATACATGAGGGTAATTAGAATTCATTGGACGAGAAAGACATTACTTGGACTAGGTGTGACGTAGTCAGCCTAGTGGGGACTGACACATATAGACCATGTCCTGAACCAAGTGGGTATAAGATGGTGAAGGGAATGAGGCACGACTCATTATAGCTGCTGAAGGGTTTCAGAATTATTTCTGAGGTCAACCGTTGATCTTTCGATTAATTGGGGATCATGGTATACTACTAGGTGCCACTCATGATCGTTCTATAATTGGTTAATTATAGACGGCCAACATAAATCGAAAGCCTATTTAGTCACACGCACTACGAGTAATCCGAGGGATTTAAAACGAGTTGAAAATTAGATTTTCCTATCAAGAGAGATAAGTCGAATCTGAATTTTTCAGAGACGCATCGGCAGCATAAAATGGCTAAGTCTTTTGAAGACTTATTGGACGAATTAAATGAGTTTAATTCGTACGGTTACGGCATTGGTTTGGCCGGCCACAATAAGAGGGAGAACCAAATTGTTTTGTTCAAATTATAAAATAAACTGCCCGTGGTTTGTTTTATAAAATTATGTATAAAGAAATTTATATAATGAAATTTATATAAAGAGATTTATTTTCATGGAAATTAAAATAAACCTTGGATTGGTTTATTTTATTTTATAAAATCAATAATGGATTGATTTACCATGATAAAGAAATTTATAGAAATTTATTCTTTTTATGAAAATTAAAATGAACCATGGATTGGTTTATTTTATTTTATAAAATCAATTATGAATTGATTTTTTCATGATAAGAAAAATTTATAAGATAAATTTCTTGTAAAATTTATTCCATAATAAAAGGGGAGACATGGTTGTTTTTATTATAAATTAAGTTATAATAAAAACTTGGCATAACGGAATAATTCATAGAAAAATTTATAAGATAAATTTCTTATGAAAAATTTATAAGATAAATTTCTTATGAAAAATTTATTCCATTAAAAAGGAGACTTGGCGATAAAGAGGCCACTATATAAAGGTGCAAAGGCAAGGCTTGGAAATCAATTCAAGTGATCAAGGATTCTTGCCTAGCCTCTCTTCCTCTCCTTCTCTCCCTCTCCCTCTTCTAGGGCCGGCTACCCTCTCCCTCTTCTAGGGCCGGCTACCCTCTCCTTCTTTTAGGGCCGGCTGCCCTCACCTCCTTTGCCGTGAGCCACCTCCACCAAGAAGGTGCCAAAGAAGAAGAAGAAGCGGGGCGCGACTCCTTCCTTCCTCCCGGAATCTTGATTCCGTTTTTCGTTTGGTGGTTAGTTTTCCATCTCTCTCTCTTGATATTCTTGTCGTGCCTTTGGAGAATCTAGTAGTTCTTGTCGGCACGAAACTCGTGGCTTTGCGAAGTCATCCCGAAGAAAACTCGGCGTGGACGCGAATAGGGGCGGAGCTTCCAAGGGACGCTACGGTTGGATCTCGTCCCTTACTTCGAGTTACGCGAGGTATCAAGTAAATTAGTTTACTTTCTACAAAATTTTAATTTATGATCATGTCTACACAATATAAGGTTGCATGCTAGATACGTGGTTAAAATAATTTGAGAAATTATTTATGCTAAACCTTCCGCTGCATGTAATTAAATTTTAAAATTACGAACCCGTATCCATGTAAACATGCACCCGGTCCCAACAATACTTAACCACAGTACATTCCTGACACTTATTTATATGACATCTACATATTAAAAACTAATTTTCACATAATATGAGTCTATTTTCATCTTTTCTTTCACAAAACTCCATATCCAGGTTACTCTGATATCTGCTAACCATGCCCACGACAAAACAAATATTAGGTCTCATGCACAGCATAACATACATAAGACTTCCTACCGCCGAAGCATAAAGAACTGTCTTCATTTCCTCTATCTCCTTTGATATTTTCGGACACATCTCCTTGGATAGAGGAACTCCATGCATGAAGGGTAGGAAACCCTTCTTGGAGTTTTCTATGCTAAAACGAGACAAGACAGTGCCAACATATGAAGCTTGGGATAAGCACAACATCTTTTTCTGGCGATCCCTTATGACCTTGATCCCAAGGATGTGTCCCGCTTCTCCCAAGTCCTTCATATCAACTGCTTTGATAGCCAGACCCTTACGTCTAATAACACTTTGACATTGTTGCCAATTAACAAAATGTCATCTACGTAAAGTACAAGAAACACCACGACGTTTCCGTCACATCTTTTGTATACACCTGACTCATCCGGGCTTTGAGTGAATCCATATGACTAGATCACTTCATCAAACCAGATGTTCCAAGATCTTGAAGCTTGCTTCAATCCATAAATGGATCGATTAAGCTTGCACACTAGATGTTCTTTGCCCTTCGCAATAAACACCTCTGGTTGCTACATGTAGATGGTCTCCTCAAGACTTCCATTAAGGAAAGCTGTCTTGACGTCCTTCTGCCATACCTTATAATCCATGTGAGCTGCTATCGATAAGAGAACCCGGATCGACTTAAGCATAGCTACTGGCGAAAAAGTCTCCTCATAATTGATACCCTCTTTCTGAGTGTACCCTTTCGCAACAAGCCTAGCTTTGAAGGTTTCAACCTTCCCGTCTGATCCTCTCTTTCTCTTGTAGATTCACTTGCATCCTATGACTTTTACATCATTGAGTGGTTTTACTAGCTCCCAGACATGGTTAGAATCCATAGATTCTATCTCGGAGTTCATTGCCCTTTGCCAAGAATCTGCATCCTTATCTTGGAGGGCCTCGTCATAGGCCAGGGATCCGGTTCATTTTTACCAGGGACCAAGTCCGAAGACTCTCCTAACAACATAAACCTTTCAGGTTGTCTGACAACCCTCCCACTGCGACGAGGTACATCCTGTGTATCCTCAGTGACACGCAGTGCAGTGACTTGTGGTGTATCCTCTTGTACAATTGGTCCTAAAGTCGGAACGTCCCCCTTTAACTCTTCAAGCACTAGTCTACTCTTGGGTTTATGGTTCATCACATAGTCCTCTTCTAAGAATCTGGCATTCGTGCGTACGATCACCTTCTGATCCTTAGGACTATAAAACAGACCACCCTTCGTTCCCTTAGGATAGCCTACAAACAAGCGTACTTCTGTCCGAGATTCCAACTTATCAGTATCTCCCTTCAGCACATGTGCTAGACTACCCCAAATCTGAATATGTCCTAGACTAGGCTTTCACCCAGTCCATAATTCTATTGGAGTAGAAGGGACTGACTTAGATGGTACCATATTCAGAATATACGCAGCCGTATCTAAAGCATTTCCCCAGAATGAATCAGGTAAGTCTGAATAGCTCATCATTGACCTAACCATTTCTATAAGAGTCCTATTCCTTCTCTCTGCAACACCATTCTGTTGGGGTGTACCGGGTGTAGTCAGCTGGGACTGAATCCCAGCTTCTGATAGGAAGGTCCTAAACTCTCCAAAGAGGTACTCGCCACCACGATCCGATCCTAGTGTCTTGATACCTTTAACTTGACGCTTCTCCACATCAGCCTTGAACTCTTTGAACTTATCAAAGCATTCAAACTTGCGGCGCATCAGGTAAATGTATCCATACCTTGAATAATCATCAATAAAGGTGACGAAGTATTCAAAGCCACCTCTAGCCTGGATTGACATAGGACCACACAGATTAGAATGAATCAGTTCTAACACATCTTTGGTCCTATACCCCTTAGCCTTGAAAGGCCTCTTGGTTATTTTACCTTCCAAGCAAGACTCATAGGTCGTGAGATCCTCCACCACCAATGAACCCAGGGGCCCATCAACTATCAACCTTTGAATCCTACTAAGGTTAATATGACCAAGCCTAAGGTGCCAAAGATACATCTGATTCATCTTAGAAGGCTCTTTTCTCTTATTCGAGTTAGATGATGAGCTATTTATTTCAGTATGCATCGTGGGAGGTTTTGGTTCTAGAGTATACAGATTGCCGACCATTGTACCTGAATAGATAATGTTGGATGGGGTGGACCGGCTAGAGGGGGGGGGGGTGAATAGACGGTTATGAAAAATAATGGAGATAGCACTCGTCTAAAAAAAACTTGGTTGCAATTGGAATGTTGCTTCCAAGGCGGTTAACGCTCGAGCAGAACTCCTTCAGGCGGAGAAGCCTTTACAGTTGTAGCATTGAAGACTTAGAGAGGTTTCAATTAAATCGATTGAATTGTTGAAAAGGTTGAAACTCTAAGCATATTTATAGCCTAAGAGAATAAATCTAGATTGTTGATTGTTGAGGAATTTTCTCTTGGCCGTTGATCCATGGATGCAATCTGGATGGGATTAACTTGCATCCATTGGATCTGATTAAAGGATAAAGCTTTATCCTTTATGAGATAAAGGAATTTTTATCTTCTGCTCGAGATTGCTATTGTATTCTCCAAGTAATAATATCGGCAAGAACAAACTGTCTCCGACCTTTATCCCAACTGGTAAGCTTGGCCACCTCTGCTCTCGAGGTGTTGGGTTCAATTCCTCTTAGCAACAATTTAATCTTGCTTTTTCGGGCTACTAGCCTTTTGGTTCTTCGTCTTCTGGGTGATTTCCGGCCAACCGGAGTTAGGCTCACCCGAACCCAACTCCGGCCTTTCGCCTCTCGAGCACCCTTCCTCCCAGCTTCTCGTCCCTTGGACACCGCGCGAGTCCTTCTCGCTCCACCGGCGTACTCTTCCGCAGCTTCCGCGTCCCTCGGATTGTACCGAGCCCGTCGGCTCACTTTCCCGCACAATCCTTCTCGTCCGCTATGTCTTACGCTCGACTTCCTCCGTACCTAAGCTCATGCACTTAGCAGAGGGATTAAACATACCAGGACCTAACTTAACCTGGTTGATCACATCAAAACTTACCGGGGCACCTGCAATCTCCCCCTTTTTGATGTGCATCAACCTAGGTTCAGTTAGGGTTAAATCAAATAAGTAAAAAATAGTAAAATTAAATAAACAGGTTGAGCATGAAAAAGATGTTTCAATGCAAATCTACAATCTCCCCCTGTACACTAGCCTACTCTCCCCCTTTGATCACAGCAAAAACCGAGGACTAATAAACCGGGGACGAAAAAGTTAGCATATTGAAAAAATTGAAGTGTTTAACTAAAGCTTTAAAAAAAATTTAGTTTTCAAAAATAGCATTTTGAAGAATTTTTCAAATTAAAGAAAATATAATTTCATTAATTTTTTTAAATTCTAAATGGACTTAAAAAATTCAGAAATAATTTTGACAAAGTCAACATTTGATTTATAGATAAAAAAATCGGATCTAGTCAAACTCTTTTTCCTTCGAATTCTTAAAATTTAAAAATATGGCTTCATCTAAAAAATCATAAAAATTCGAAGAGTGTTTGAAAATTTTCAAAAAGTTTCAAGTGTATAGCCAACCTTCCTTAAGTAACAAAAAAATTGTACTGAATTTAAAAAAATGACACAATAAAAATTGTTAGTCAATATCTACAACAAAAATTAATTTAAAACAGATTTAGGAATCCATAATAGGTTATTATCAACCGGGTTAGTTAAAAATTTAAGGGACACATAATTTCTTGGTATTTTCCTAAGTTGGCCCTTGTGATTCTTAAGATACCAGTTCAGCCCCTCAGGATAATGATTCTTTTTCTATCGCAGGCTTGTAATATCAAATTCTAATTTCTTAACTAAATTTTTTAGATTTTCATTTTTATTTTTTAAGTTATCGAACATACTTAATGGACATGATGTAGATAACTCCTTTTTCAACCTTAATATCTTTCTCCTCTTTTTGCATAAACTATTCAAAACATATTTTAAAATAGAAAAAAGTTTGTCGGAAGGTAATTTACATACCTCACTTACCATGTCGTTGTATTTGCTGCTTAGTGGTTCCTCGTCGCTGCTGCTTTCGTCAGACAACTCTCCCCCTTCATTGATACTCATCTCCGATGAGCTCTCTTCGTCTTCCTCCTCTTGATGACTCGCCATCAGGGCAAGTCCAGCATACTCCTCAATTTCTGACTCGTCAGAAGACGTGTCATCCCATGTCGCTTTCAGCGCTTTCTTTTTCTTCAGCTGATTTTCCTTCTTCTTGTTCTTTAATTTGAGACAGTTGTCTTTAATGTGACCCTCTTCGTCACAATTATAGCACTTTACCATTCGTCTCTTCGGAGATTTCTTCTTTCCCTGAAACATTGAAAATTGATTAGATTTAACAAACTTTTTAAATTTACTTACCAAGTATCCTTTTTCTTCTTCTTCGTCATCCGAGGATACCGATCTTGGTACTGTTGTTTTCGCGTTTAGGGCTACACCATTCGTCTTTCGATTTCCTGCAATTCTCGATTCGTGAAGATTAAATGTTGAAAATAAATTCTCGAGCGAAGTTGTCTCGAGATCTTTAGCAATAAAAAAAGAATCAACAAAAGACATCCAAACGGAATTTCTCGGAAATGAATTAAGCGCGTACCTTAGTGAATCTCGGTTACTTACCTCTTCCCCGAGATTCGTCAGTTCCGTTAACAAACCTTTTATTTTTGAGTGCAAATGCTCTATTGTTTGACCTTCTTCTATGCGGAGGTTGGTCAGCTGGTTCCGGAGAATGTCCCTTTTGGCGAGCTTGGCTTCGGAAGTCCCTTCGTGTAACTCTAGGAATTTTTCCCAGAGTTCTTTCGCGGATGCGTATGTGCCGATTCGGTTGACTTCTTGTGCTGGGAGTACAGAAAGTAGGTGGTAAACTGCTTTTCCATTCGCCATAAAATCAGCTTGTTCCTTCTTGCTCCATTTGGTTAAATCCTTTTCTTCGGGAGCTGCAAAACCAGATTGCATTATTATATACAATTTGAATTCTATAGTGAAGAATACCTCCATCTTGCGCCTCCATTCGGCGAACTCACCCTCGAATTTCGGCGGGCAGATGACGGGTCTGACCATTTTGATTGATGGTGCTGTAGTTGGTGGTTAGTCCTTCTGCGGCGAACTAGGCATTGATACCACTTGTTGGATGGGGTGGACCGGCTAGAGGGGGATGAATAGACGGTTATGAAAAATAATGAAGATAGCACTCGTCTAAAAAAACTTGGTTGCAACTGGAACGTTGCTTCCAAGGTGGTTAATGCTCAAGCAGAACTCCTTCAGGGAGAGAAGCCTTTACAGTTGTAGCACTGAAGACTTAGAGAGGTTACAATTAAATCGATTGAATTGTTGAAAAGGTTGAAACTCTAAGCCTATTTATAGCTTAAGAGAATAAATCTGGATTGTTGATTGTTGAGGAATTTTCTCTTGGCCGTTGATCCATGGATGTAATCTGGATGGTTGATCTTGGATGGGATTAACCTGCATCCATTGGATCTGATTAAAGGATAAGGCTTTATCCTTTATGAGACAAAGGAATTTTTATCTTCTGCTTGAGATTGCTATTGTAATCTCCAAGTAAAAATATCGGCAAGAACAAATTGTCTCCGACCTTTATCCCAACTGGTAAGCTTGGCCGCCTCTACTCTCGAGGTCTTGGGTTCAATTCCTCTTAGCAGCAATTTAATCTTTCTTTTTCGGGCGACTAGCCTTTTGGTTCTTCATCTTCTGGGTGATTTCCGGCCAACCGGAGTTAGGCTCACCCGAACTCGACTCCGGCCTTTCGCCCCTCGAGCGTCCTTCCTCCCGGCTTCTCGTCCCTTCGACACCGCACAAGTCCTTCTCGCTCCACCGGCGTACTCTTCCGTAGCTTCCGCGTCCCTCGGATTGTACCGAGCCCGTCGGCTCACTTTCCCGCACAATCCTTCTCGTCCGCTACGTCTTACGCTCGGTCTGATCCACTAGGACTTTCTGCCCCTCGGTACACCTGACCTACTAGGACTTCACCACCTAGCCGCAGCTAGAACTGGTCCTCTTTGATCAAGACACGGGAGCCCACATATCCTTTATTTATGGATTAACGCACATGGTTAGATCTGGATGAGCAACCTGGCTCTGATACCAATTTGTTAGGTCCAATAGGAATTAGGATACCTCTACAATGATGACATTCAACATCAGCAAACTTTCCTCATGACTTACTTCTGCCATTTCCATCTCTATTCTTCGGTACACGGCTATAACTTCTTCCTCGTGACTCAGTAACCAGAATATCTAACTTCGAAGAAGAATTAAAATCAAGAGACTTTCTTCTCACCTCTTCATTCATACAGCTAGCCTTCGCCAAATCATATGTAATCACTCCTTTTGGAGCTTTGGGTTCAATTCCTTTTAGCAACAATTTAATCTTTCTTTTTCGGGCGACTAGCCTTTTGGTTCTTCGTCTTCTAGGTGATTTCCGGCCAACCGGAGTTAGGCTCACCCGAACCCGACTCCGGCCTTTCGCCCCTCGAGCGTCCTTCCTCCCGGCTTCTCATCCCTTGGACACCACGCGAGTCCTTCTCGCTCCACCAGCGTACTCTTCCGTGGCTTCCGCGTCCCTCAGATTGTACCGAGCACGTCGGCTCACTTTCCTGCACAATCCTTCTCGTCCGCTACGTCTTACGCTCGACTTCCTTCGTACCTAAGCTCCTGCACACTTAGCAGAGGGATTAAACATACCAGGACCTAACTTAACCTGGTTGATCACATCAAAACTTACCGGGGCACCAATAGATAATCTCTCTATTTCTTTTAATAACAACTTTATTATCAAAAGTAACAGAATATCCATCTTTAAACAACTTAGAAACTAAAATTAAATTCTTTCTAAATGAAGGTACATAAAGGCAATCTCTCAGAACTAACACTTTATTTCTCTCAAAAAACAAATAAAAAACTCCCACTGCAACCGCTGCCACTGTTGTAGCATCACCCATGTAGACCACGATTTCTTCATTAGCTAGCCGTCGGGTTTCCTGGAACCCTGCAGAGTATTGCAGACATGGTCATTGGCTCCTGTATCTACGCACCAGGTACTGGTAGATAGCACCGCTAAACATGTTTGAACGACTAAGGCTGAAGAAATACCTTTTTTTGTCGACGGGGACAGTCCGCCTACCAGTGCCCTATTTGCTTGCACGTGAAGCACTTTCCTTTCAACTTCTTCATGCCAGTCCAGGGTCCTTGCAATGCTATTGCCTTCTTGAACCCACCTTGTTTCTTCTTTTTCCAGCCTTTCGGCATAGAAGTAGAAACCTTTTGAGTAACTAAGGCCTGCGAGTTCTGACGAAAGAGGCCCTCTGCCGCCTAGAGTTCTCCCAGAAGTTCCCCCAACGTATACTCATGCTTGTTCATGTTATAGTTGAGCCGGAACTGCTCAAAACTCCTAGGTAGAGATTGAAGTATTATATCGACCCGGGATTCCCCGTCGATAGCTCATCCAAGTACCTCAATCTCATTGAGGCGGGCCATCATTTTCAGGACATGCTCCCTGACAGGTGTCCCTTTGACCATAGTGGTCGTCATCAAATTTTTCATTGCCAGCTGCCTAGCTGCCCGATTTTGGTGTCCCTTAAGGTTTAGCATTATGTCACCAGCAGTGGGCATGGCCTGATTCTGATGTTGCAGCACATTCGATATAGATGCTAGAATGTAGCCCCGCGCCATCTCATCTGTCTTGTCCCACTTCTTGTAACACTCCTTATGCCTTTCACTAGAATCGTCTCTAGGCTTTTCTGGACATTCCTCGAAGAGTACAAATTTGTACTCTTTAGCAGTGAGGACAATGTCAAGGTTCCTCTTCCAGTCTATGTAGTTTGGACCAGTAAGTTTGTTGTCCTAAAGAATTGTTGCTAGTGGAGTAAAAGCCATTATGAAAATCCTGAGAATCACAATACACTACTTCAGAAATCTAAAATAAATTGATTCCTCAAAACAATTAATTATCGAAATCAACCAACATCTCAAACACCGAGAATTTGCATGCCACGTTAGTGTGGACATATACAAACTCTACATTTGTTAGAGAAGGTTTTACCCACTAGTCTTACTATCTTGTCAACCTAACTTTTTGACAAGTAAGACTAATAGTTGGTCAACTTCAACCCTATAATTTATTAGCAGTGACTCCGTTGGGGAGGATACTAATAACTGTATCTAAGTGTTTACCATTGCATGACACTAAGGGAACTATTTAGGATTATGTGCCTTCCATTGGGGAAGTCCATGTTGGAAATCGGATGGCTAGAGAGGGGGGGGGGTGAATATAGCCAATCACTTTGACTTAGACACAAATCAAGTTTCTGCACTTAACTTGTTAGTAGCACAGCGGAAGTATGAAAACAGGAAATGCAGAAACAGAAAATGAAGTGAAACTACTACAACTACCAAGATCGCTAACAAGGAGGATTTACAAGGTTCGGGGATAACATGCCCCTACTCCTTGGCGTGCCCTTAAGGTGGGCGATCCCTTGATCGTCGGCAGATCAAGCCCCGATTATCACAGGATAGAAGACAACCTCCTTCGCGGTGGAGAAACCTCTCCACAACGTTTCAATCACAGATAAGTGTTTAAGCTCAATGAAACAACAAGAAAGATCTTACTCAAGCAGCCAGTAAAGACAAGAACACAGCAAGCTTTCCTGAGCTCCACCCAGCGGCGATCTCATGCAAGAAACCCTTCCTCGTGTCTTCCCACTGTCGGACTCCAAGCTTCTTGTTCTCTCCTTCAAGCGCTCAAGTAATGGATGGTTGCTCCTCAGATCTCGATGACTTGTTCAAAGAATCAACAACACAGGCACACAGCAAGTCAAGTGTGGAGAACACAAAATCGCAGCAAGAACTTCAGCAAGCTCGAACTCTAGAACTCTGCCTCAACTGAAGTCTTCTCCTCTCTTTTGTTTCTCCACCACGCACCAGATGACACCATCCCTGCAGCTCCCAGCTGCTCATCTGCCAACGCAAGCTACCACTGAGCTATCCCTGGACTCCCTGAGGTTCCCTCAGCCAAGCTCCAGTCTCAGCTCCAGTATGTAGCTTGGCTGTTGCAACCTGAGATTGAAAAACGGACAAACCTGCTCTAAGGAAAGGTCTCCATTGACTCTCCTTGAGTGTTTGAATCCTCCCCTGTCACCTATAGCTTAATCAGACTGTAAGAGCCGCATATCAACCAGTAAATCAAGTATCAGATGTAAGCAGTAGAGAATCGGATATGGTCAGGCGCGATCAGACCGCCTGACAGTGCAATTTGAATTAAAGTGATCGGTCACCGGACCGATCAGAGAGCCTCCTGATCGGTCCCCAGAACGATCAGGATAGGTCCAGACTGATCAGGCTCCGTCCTGATCGATCCCCAACGCTCAATCAGAAATTGCGACTTCTTTGAAATTCTCCAGGACCGATCACCAGATCGATCCCAGGTTGTGGGTCGATCACCCGACCGATCCACCCCTCTATCGGGCGATTTCTGAGTTTCGCAGTCCAAAATTCCTGATCGGTCACCTGACCGATCAGAGTGTCTCCTGATCGGTCACCAGACCGATCAGATCATGACCCGACCGATCAGGCACCGTCCTGATCGATCTTAGTGAGGAACCCGCGAAGCTGGATCGTTCTCCAGAACGATCTACACAGTGATCCTGATCGGTCACCAGACCAATCAGGAGCAGTTCAGCAAGGGAACTCAACCTCACTGTTCGCTCCCTGATCGGTCACCAGACAGATCAGGAGCCAGTCAGTGGGTGAAACGCATACTCCCTGATCGGTCACCAGACCGGTCAGTCATCGCTGGATCGGTCACCAGACCGATCCACGAAGGAGCACCGTGCCAACTCTCTGATCGGTCACCAGACCGATCCAGGGGCTCCAACCCAGCCCTCCAAGCTAGGGTTTCATCCACCTTAGCCCTCCAAGCTAAGGATTTCTTACCTAATCCTCCAAGTTGGGAATTTGCACCTAACCCTCCAAGTTAGGACTTTTCACCTAGCCCTCCAAGCTAGGACTTTTCACCCAACTCTTCAGGATTAGGACTTTCCAAACCTAACCCTCCAAGCTAGGACCTGACCCTCCAAGCCAGGACTTTTTCACCTAATTCTCCAAGATGGGAATTTGCACCTAACCCTCCAAGTTAGGACTTTTCACCTAGCCCTCCAAGCTAGGACTTTTCACCCACCTCTTCTGAATTAGGACTTTTCACACACCTAGCCCTCCAAGCTAGGATTTTCAACACCTAACCCTCCAGGTTAGGATTTTCCATCACCTAGCCCTCCAAGCTAGGATTTTCCATACCATGCCTGATCCCCGACTAGGACTTAATCATAATCATCATAATCATAATCAACCTAAACTAAAATCGATATCAACACCAAAACAACAATCATGGCCAGACTGCATCAACAATCCACACGCTCTTCAATAATCCCCTATAATCTTTTCTAAACTTGTGATCCCTAGAACAAGCCTATCCGTTATGGAGGAAGGCACTCAGAGCCAACGCGCGAGTTTGTTCGCATCACATATCAGATTGCAATGGAGGTCGTGGGACCCTTAAGGTCCCTCTCCCACTTAGTAATTTATCTTGAGGAATTTCTAGCACAACCACACAACCAAGCACATAACCAATCAACATGAAAAAAACATAGAGAAAATCCTAGATTGTCCATTGAAAAACGGACAAACCTGCTCCAAGGAAAGGTCTCCATTGACTCTCCTTGAGTGTTTGAATCCTCCCCTGTCACCTGTAGCTTAATCAGACTGTAAGAGCCGCATATCAACCAGTAAATCAAGTATCAGATGTAAGCAGTAGAGAATCGGATATGGTCAGGCGCGATCAGACCGCCTGATAGTGCAATTTGAATTAAAGTGATCGGTCACCGGACCGATCAGAGAGCCTCCTGATCGGTCCCCAGACCGATCAGGCTCCGTCCTGAACGATCCCCAACGCTCAATCAGAAATCGCGACTTCTTTGGGATTCTCCTGGACCGATCACCAGATCGATCCCAGGTTGTGGGTCGATCACCCGACCGATCCACCCCTCTATCGGGCGATTTCTGAGTTTCGCAGTCCAAAATTCCTGATCGGTCACCTGACCGATCAGAGTGTCTCCTGATCGGTCACCAGACCGATCAGATCATGACCCGACCGATCAGGCACCGTCCTGATCGATCTTAGTGAGGAACCCGCGAAGCTGGATCGTTCTCCAGAACGATCTGCACAGTGATCCTGATCGGTCACCAGACCGATCAGGAGCAGTTCAGCAAGGGAACTCAACCTCACTGTTCGCTCCCTGGTCGGTCACCAGACCGATCAGGAGCCAGTCAGTGGGTGAAATGCATACTCCCTGATCGGTCACCAGACCGATCAGTCATCGCTGGATCTGTCACCAGACCGATCCACGAAGGAGCACCGTGCCAACTCCCTGATCGGTCACCAGACCGATCTAGGGGCTCCAACCCAGCCCTCCAAGCTAGGGTTTCATCCACCTTAGCCCTCCAAGCTAAGGATTTCTCACCTAATCCTCCAAGTTGGGAATTTGCACCTAACCCTCCAAGTTAGGACTTTTCACCTAGCCCTCCAAGCTAGGACTTTTCACCCAACTCTTCCGGATTAGGACTTTCCAAACCTAGCCCTCCAAGCTAGGACCTGACCCTCCAAGCCAGGACTTTTTCACCTAATTCTCCAAGATGAGAATTTACACCTAACCCTCCAAGTTAGGACTTTTCACCTAGCCCTCCAAGCTAGGACTTTTCACCCACCTCTTTCGAATTAGGACTTTTCACACACCTAACCCTCCATGCTAGGATTTTCAACACCTAACCCTCCAGGTTAGGATTTTCCAACACCTAGCCCTCCAAGCTAGGATTTTCCATACCATGCCTGATCCCCGACCAGGACTTAATCATAATCATCATAATCATAATCAACCTAAACTAAAATCGATGTTAACACCAAAATAACAATCAGGGCCAGACTGCATCAACAATCTTCCCCTTTTTGTTGTTTGACAACTCGATTTTAAGTTTAGGGATTCTCAATCAATTGCTCAACTTTAGAATCATAGGGGAATCTAGATCCTCCCCCTACTACATGATCATCCTAAACTTAACCAACCAACACTCTCCCCCTTTGTCGAACATCGAAAAGGGGTCTAGAAGGGCTGTTAAGTTTAAACTATACTCCCCCTCAACCCTAGGGGTATCCCAAAACAACAATTTGATTTTTGATAAGCATATGAATACATATGACAAAATGATATAGGCATGGCGAAACAGGCATATGTATCATATGAGCATGGCATCATAAGCATGAAGATAGCTATGGATCATATATGTAGATAATACTCATAGCATCAAAGTCATAAGAAATAAGTCATAAAACATCCAGAGAAATCACATGATGCAAGACAGATGCATCAAAATCCAGATACGTGTGGTGCAAGACCACAATAAGCAAGTCATGGGGCATACAGCCCAAAAGTCAACAGACCAAAAATGGTCAAGTACACAGATCATGAGAAGAGACAGCAGACATCCACGCTCAAACGTCAGTGGGGGGGGGGTCGTCATCGTGCATGAGGCCATCCATCGTGGCATCAACGGTCCCGAGTGCGGTACTGGCAGAGGGTGCACCTCCAGGGAATGTGTGTCGGTGCCACTCATCGTACCAAGTCTGCTGCAATGCCTGGACCCCAGAGACAGTAGACTCTACGCCGGTCAATCGACGATCAAAGGAACGAAAATCCGAGCGGGCCTCCTCTCGATGGAGCTCCCTCAAATGAACATCCTCCTGGAGGATCCGATCCAGCTCGGAGATCTGCCATCGTAGATCTGGGTCAGGCTCATAGTCAGACTCGGCGTCAGCAGCAGGAGCCTCATTTAGTGCAGCAGCTCCGAGTGGTGCCTGAAAATGTGGTGCTCCCCCAGGTAGATCACCAAGTCCTCTCCCATCCTTCCATACTAGGACCCCATCGCGCTCACGAATAATAATGCCAGATTTTGCAAAAGCCCGCCGACCGAGCCGACAATCCTGTCTGACCATGGGCATGGTCCTGCCTTTGGTGACATCAACACCAACTGACATAAGACAATCAGTAATGACATGACCAAACGGCATATAGACCGTGCGATGGCTCGGCTCACGATAGGACAGGATGGACTGGAAGATGCTCTCCATGATGTCAAAGTCCATCTGGCGGTGCATGCCGTAGAGCATAAGGCAGTGATAGGGTCGGATCTCAGTCAAAAGCTTTGAAGTGATGGGTAAGATGCAATTTATGATTATCTTGAAAAAGACGTAGTCAACTGGAGCAAGTCGTAGGGCTGCAAAAGTAGGGAAATCAGGACCCAACTCATCGAGTCCGGCTGGGCGGGGATGGCAAAAGAAGTGCTGATAGATGGAGTCGGGGGTAACATCTGCAAATGGGGCCAGCAAAGGATCAGGGAGCTTGGGATAGATCGAATAGAGGTTAGGTGGTCGTCGACCTCCTAAGTACTCCGCTAAAATCTCATACGAGAAATCAAGGTTCTTTTTGCCGACTCGAGTAGTGAACTCGAAACCCCCTTGAGGACCTTGCTGTAGATTGTTGTAGAATTCAGAGACTAGGTCGAAATTGATAGTCCTTTCCAAGGAAAGAAGGAAACCTAGATTGTAGAATGTGACAATCTCCATGACGGAGGGATAGTACTCAGTCAGAAATGGAACATCAATGGATCGGCAGGGAAGTAGCTTGAAGGTACGAGATTGATATGCCTGCTCACATGCAGCATTAGGAAAACGAGAGCCTGAAGAAGGCTGAGGCCTTCTAGAGGGCGCAGAAGAAAAAGGGGCTTTCCCCTTCGCGCTACCCTCTATGGGTTCCTTACCCTTAGAAGACTTCCTAAAGATTTGAATTGGTCATACACATAGTGTGAATCAGAAATTCATGAGTTGATCATACAAAGAGTAATCACATGAACCAAATTGATCAAGAAAAGTAAGACCCAATCAGAGGATGTAATCAAGACCCATTGATCAAAAGCACACATTCTAATCAGAGGTGAGATCGATCAAGGATAAGAGACGGCACAGATGGGCCACGGCCAAAACAAGAGGTCAGGGCACAAAACAAGAGATCACGACACAAGATTAAGGGTAGATCAAAAGACAAGACCCAATCAGTGAATAAGAGATAAATCATTTGATCAAAAAGGGTCACAGCAAATACAAGAGGGTTACGACACCACACCAAGAACAAACACCAAACCATGATTAGCTTCATATAGATATAATCCATGAACAGAGTCATAAGGAAACTAAATCAAACAACTCACTATGGTGCCATTGAAGTTAGTTTGAAAGGATCGCAAAAACTGGAAGAAGAATTTTCGCAAGGGAAGACCTCGGCGCAAGACAGAGACGCAGAGATCATGGTGCAAGTAGAGAACTTACAGAGAACAGGGAGACACCGCAGGGACCTTCGTAAGAACTTGCACGCACGAGAAAGAGGGAGACGCATGAACACTCTCGCTCCGGATGAAAGGGCGCAAGTGGAGGGTTTCGACGCTAGGGTTCGGCACTGAAGGGTTTTTCGCAAAGTTAATCGGTTGGTGGATCGGTCCACCAACCGCAATTTAATGCGTTTGAACGGATCACCGTTCGATCTGATAGTGCCCAGACCGATCAGGCTATAGGCTGATCGGACTGACCTGGGCCTGATCGGTCGGGTGACCGATCAGGTGTGCTCCTGATCGGTCGGCTGATCGATCATGACACGAACAGTAGGGTTCGGAGAGAAACCTGTGAGCCCCCTGATCGGTCTGCGGACCGATCACCAGAGGGTGCCAGATCGGTCTGGGGACCGATCCAGGCTGGCTCAGTAAGGTTGATCAGAATTTCGTGAAGTAACTGAAAACCCTCTGATCGGTCTGTGGGCCGATCATTACAGGATGGAGCCAGATCGATCTGGGGACCGATCAACCCTACGCTTGATTGGTCGGGTGACCGATCAGGGTTCCTGAAACTCCAAGATTCGATCTGAAACTTTCAGTTTCAGATATTTGGAAATTTTCCAACGAGATCTGATGAAGTTTATCGAACTTGGACATGATCTCGTGACTAAAATTAATCCCTGAACAAGGATCAAAAGTCCTTATAGGTTCAACAACCACTTTGCTCCATCCAAATGGAGTCAAACTCAATCAACAATCATTCAAGCAAATTCAATCAAGTTTTGTTCCATAATTCAAGTTTCCAATCATGTTTCCTTGATTGGAATGCCCAAGTATGATCATGGAGCCATATACACATATGTTATGCAATGGTTTTCCCCATACTTGATCACCGAAGTGATTATTATCTCGTCAACTTAATTTCTCAAGGGATGCATTGACATTTTGAGAAATTTAGTTGATCCTAACATCTCACCCCATATCTAGCAAACAAAAACGTTTTGTTAAACCTTATAGTTTGTGTGAGATGTCCCCAAAGTTACACAATTATTTCCCAACAATTTTGAAATAATCATGAGGGGTTTGAAAGCATTTTGAAATTCATGAAGCGCGACACATTCCCAACTCCCGTCTTAGAAAACTAAATTCATTTTCGGGGAGTGGTTTAGTGAAAATGTCAGCTAGGTTTGATTTGGACTCTACATGTGAGAGTACAATATCTCCCCTAGCTACATGATCCCTAATGAAGTGGTGACGCACCTCAATGTGTTTGGTCCTAGAATGATGGACTGGATTCTTGGTTAAGTTAATTGTGCTAATGTTATCACATAACACTAAAGTATGTATCATCCACAACAATTGCGATACGCTCTCTCCCATGACGATATATTCTGCCTCGGTCGTGGAGAGAGCAATACAGTGTTGCTTCCGACTTGACCAATTTACTAAGGACGAACCTAAGAATTGGCAACCCCCACTTGTGCTCTTCCGGTCCAACTTACATCCAGCGTAGTCGGAATCCGTATAGCCAATTAAATCAAATGATTCGGTACGGGGGTACCATAGACCGACTCCAATTGTGCCTTTGAGATACCTTAAAATTCGCTTAACAGCGATTAAATGAGACTCCTTGGCCCATACTTGATATCTAGCACACATACCTACAACAAATAAAATATCTGGTCGACTGGCTGTAAGGTATAGCAAACTACCTATCATGCTTCGATATTGAGTCAAATCAACGGCTTTACCACTCTCATCATTGTCTAATTTTGTGTTTGTAGCCATAGGAGTGGTTATCTCTTTTGAATCACTCATGTTAAATTTTCGAAGCATTTCTTGTGTGTATTTTGATTGGTACACATGGATACCATCGCGAGTTTGCTTGATTTCATGTCCAAGGAAGAAAGTCAATTCTCCCACTAGACTCATCTCAAATTCACTCTCCATGTGTCCAATGAACTCATTTAAATAGCCCTTATTGTTTGAGCCACAAATTATGTCATCGACATATACTTGGGCTACAAAAATATTATCACCATCTCTGTGTAGAAATAGTGTAGGGTCTATTTGGCCTCTAACGAAGCCCTTCTCAATTAGGAACGTCGACAATCGCTCATACCAAGCCCGGGGTGCTTGTTTAAGGCCATTGAGTGCCTTTTTGAGCTTGAACACGTGGTTTGGAAATTCGGTACTCTCAAACCCCGAAGGTTCTTCGACGTAGACCTCTTCTCTAATCAAACCATTTAGAAAGGCCGATTTGACATCCATTTGGTATAATTTGAAGCCACGATGTGCTGCAAATGCAAGCATCAATCGAATGGATTCTAATCGTGCCACGGGAGCATAGGTCTCATCATAATCAAGGCATTCAACTTGACTATAGCCCTTGGCTACTAAGCGTGCCTTGTTTATAATGATTTCCCCCTTATGGTTCAATTTGTTCTTGAAGACCCATTTGGTTCCAATGATGGTGGTCTTCTTAGGTCTAGGGACTAAGTCCCAAACTTGACTCCTTTCGAATTGACCTAGTTCATCTTGCATTGCAATAATTCAATCGGGATCATTTAATGCTTCATCAATTTTTCTAGGTTCAATTTCAGAAATTAGGGTAACTTCATTAGCCTCATTCCGGAAGAATGATCTAGTTCTAACCCCATGATGGATGTCTCTAATAATTTGGTCTTGGGGATGACTAGATGCTAATCTAGTTTGCCTTGGTGTTGGTGGTGCTTCGAGAATGGGTTCAATAGACACAAGTTCAGTCTCAGGATCCGGCTGATCTATGGATTGTCTAGGCTCACCGTCATCGGATTCATCACCATCAACAACATTTGGATTTTCATTTCAAACTTAG
>JAGFNQ010000152.1:392171-410469 GCA_024364735.1 Boesenbergia rotunda | reverse complement strand
CTTCGACGTAGACCTCTTCTCTAATCAAACCATTTAGAAAGGCCGATTTGACATCCATTTGGTATAATTTGAAGCCACGATGTGCTGCAAATGCAAGCATCAATCGAATGGATTCTAATCGTGCCACGGGAGCATAGGTCTCATCATAATCAAGGCATTCAACTTGACTATAGCCCTTGGCTACTAAGCGTGCCTTGTTTATAATGATTTCCCCCTTATGGTTCAATTTGTTCTTGAAGACCCATTTGGTTCCAATGATGGTGGTCTTCTTAGGTCTAGGGACTAAGTCCCAAACTTGACTCCTTTCGAATTGACCTAGTTCATCTTGCATTGCAATAATTCAATCGGGATCATTTAATGCTTCATCAATTTTTCTAGGTTCAATTTCAGAAATTAGGGTAACTTCATTAGCCTCATTCCGGAAGAATGATCTAGTTCTAACCCCATGATGGATGTCTCCAACAATTTGGTCTTGGGGATGACTAGAGGCTAATCTAGTTTGCCTTGGTGTTGGTGTGCTTCATGAATAGGTTCACTAGACACAAGTTCAGCCTCAGGATCCGGCTGATCAATGGGTTGTCTAGGTTCACTGTCATCAGACTCATCACCATCAACAACACTTGGACTTTCATTCAAACTTAGTCTCCTAAGTTCGAATTGGACTTCATCTTCTGGTTGACCATTGACGTTTGGAATTTCTTCAAAGACAACATCAGAAAATTCTTCAACTAATCTAGACTTCTTGTTGTAGACTCGGTAGGCTTTGCTAACGAGGGAGTACCCGACTAGTATCCCTTCATCAGCCTTTGTCGTGAACTTTCCAAGATGATCCTTGGTGTTTAGAATGAACACCTTACAACCAAACACCCGAAGGTGTTTAACCGTAGGTGGTTTTCCAAACCAAAGCTCATGGGGAGTCTTTCCTAAAAACCTATGAATGAGGACCCGATTTTGCACATAGCAAGCTGTATTTACAGCTTCAGCCCATAAGTAACTCGGGAGTGAGTACTCATTAAGCATGCTTCGTGCAGCCTCTTGTAGAACACGATTCTTCCTCTCTACAACACCATTTTGTTGTGGTGTTCTAGGAGTAGAGAACTCATGTCTATAACCCTTATCTTGACAAAATTTCAAAAACCTTTGATTTTGAAATTCACCTCCATGATCACTTATAATTGTCTTAATTGTTAATGATTTTTCATTTTCTACTCTTCTACAAAAAGAAATGAAAACATCTAAGGTTTGGTCCTTATATTTTAAAAAGTAAGTCCATGTATATCTAGTGAAATCATCAATGATCACAAAGCAATATCTACTTCCATTCAATGATATGATAGTACTACAATCAAATAGATCCATGTGAAGTAAATCTAATGCAGTAGAAGTACTTACAGCGCTTTTACCTTTATGTGCAGATTTTGTTTGCTTACCCATTTGACATGCATCACAAAGTTTGTCTTTCTCATACTTGATGCTTGGTAAGCCACGGACTAGTCCCTTGTTGGCCAACTTCCGGATGTTCTTCATGTTCACATGTGCTAGTCTCCGGTGCCAAAGGGTGGACTCTTCTTCTCTTGACATGAGACACTTAGCAAAAGCATTAGTAGCACTTTTAAATGAAACTTGATATATATATGTTCTACTCTTGCTCCTACTAGTACCGTGTCGAAGGTATCATGTTGTCTAACTAGACATTGGCTTGGTTGGAAGTCAATTGTGTAACCCGTGTCACACAATTGAATCACACTTAGGAGATTAAATTTCATCCCCTTGACTAGAAGGACATTTGAAATTCTAAGACATTCGGATATTTGAATGTCTCCTATTCCTATGACCTTAAGACTACCATTGTTACCAAATGATACATTACCTCTACTTTTCTTGTGAAGTGTGATAAACAATGATCTATCCCCGGTCATGTGTTTGGAGCATCCACTATCAACGAACCAAGTTGATAGATGCTCCCCCTCAATCATAACCTACAAAATCGAAAAATAGAAGTTTTAGGTACCCAAACCTTGGGACCTAAAGCATCAACTAAACAAGACTTAGGCACCCATGCCTTGACAACTTTCTTTTGAATTTT
This sequence comes from Boesenbergia rotunda, assembly GCA_024364735.1. NCBI lineage: Eukaryota > Viridiplantae > Streptophyta > Magnoliopsida > Zingiberales > Zingiberaceae > Boesenbergia > Boesenbergia rotunda. Next base: position 408,383 of record JAGFNQ010000152.1, on the reverse strand, counting down.
GGGTGTCCTAGATTGTCTCATATCAGTCCTAGACATCAAGGACACGAATGAGGGTTCTTTGGGTCGGTAACCAATACCGGCCCTATTGTAGACTGCCCTTTGGGCATTTAGGATCATATCTAGGGTCTTAGAGCTAGTTGAGAACTTCTCAAGAATATTCTTGAGTTTCTCAACTTCACTCTTCAAAGATTTGTTCTCTTCTACTAACAAGTCATCATGCAAGACATTGACTTCCTCAACCTTAGAGGATTTCAACTTTTTAACTTCAAGTTTTAATGATTTGATTTCATCTTCTAACAATTCAACATGCAAATCATCAATGTTATCATCTCTAGACAATTTCAATTGATCAATTTCTAATTGCAATGCTTTAACCTTATTCTTTGATTTCTTAAGCATACTAGTTAAATATGTAATTGCTCTATAACATTTTTCAAGCTCGGGAGAAGTTATCTCTTCATCATCCGAAGATGATGAAGCCGCGTTTGAGGAGCTTGAAGATTCATCACTGCTCTCCTCTCCAAGAGCCATGAGTGCCACTTGCCTTGTGCTCTTCTCCTCCTTCTCTTCATCGGATGAGCTTGAGGATGACTCATCCCAAGTGGCCTTCAAGGCCTTCTTCTTCTTCTTGGATTTCTCTTCTTTTCTTTTGGATTTCTCTTCCTTCTTCTTTAGTTTCGGACATTCATTCTTGAAATGCCCTTTTCTACCACACTCAAAGCAAGATGCATTAGTCTTATCAAGTTTGGATTCACTAGAGTTACCTCTACTCTTGAAACGTCGATTCCTTCGCATCATCCTTCGCATGAAGTTCGCCATCTCGGAGGAAGAAGAGCCGCTGCCATCTTCCTCGGATTCGGATGAGGATGAAGACGAAGAGACCTCCTTCTCCTTCTTCTTCTCCTTCTTCTTCTTGTTTGACCGGTCACCTGCAACTAAGACAATCCCCTTCTCCTTGGGGCCTTTGTTAGCCATTTCATGCAATTCCATCTCACAAAATAGATCATCTAATTTTACAATGGATAGATCCTTGGAAACTTTGTAGGCATCCACCATGGATGACCACAAAGCATTCCTTGGAAAGGCTTTCAAGACATACCTCACAAGGTCGCGATTCTCGACCTTTTCATCAATCGAATGAAGCCCATTGAGGACTTCCTTGAACCGACTATGAAGCTCACTTACCGATTCATTCTCCTTCATGGAGAGATTTTGAAGTTGATTGAGGAACAAGTCCCTCTTTGCGATTCTTGAGTCTCGGGTGCCCTCATGGAGTTCGATGAGTTTGTTCCACAAGTCCTTTGCACTTGTGAAAGGACCAACCTTGATGAGTTGGTCTTTGTTCATGCCACATTGTAGAGTGACAACCGCCTTCGCATTGGCTTCACTCTCCTAGTTTGTTCAGCAGTCCACCTCCACGATTCGAGCTCTTTGCCTTCATCATCCTTAGGAGGGGTGAATCCCTCCTTCACCGCGAACCAAGTATGGATGTCCATCTTCAAATAATATTCCATCTTCGATCTCCAATATTGGAAATCAGCACCATCGAAGAATGGAGGTCGGGTGGTGGAAAATCCTTCTCTCAAAGCCATCTCGTTGATAACTCTCGGATGTTAAGCCGTAAACAGAGCCCCAAGCTCTGATACCACTTGTTGGAAACCGGATAGCTAGAGAGGGGGGGGTGAATATAGCCAATCTCTTGGACCTATGGCACTTATCAAGATTTCTGCACTCAACTTATCAGTAGCACAGCGGAAGAAGCAAAGGAAAATGAAGCAGTGCAGTAAACTAAAAACAGAAATGAAAGCAAACAACAACAGCTACCAAGATCGCTAACAAGAGGGTTTACAAGGTTTGGGGATAACTTGCCCCTACTCCTTAGCGTGCCCTTAAGGTGGGCGATCCCTTGATCGTCGGCAGATCAAGCCCCGGTGTTCACCGGATATAACGCAACCTCCTTCTCGGTGGAGAAACCTCTCCACAGCGTTTCAAACAAGAATATAGATTTAAGCTTAATGAAACACAGAGAATACTCTTACTCAGCACCTAGCAAGGACAAGAGCACAACGAGCTTATCCCGAGCTCCACCCAGCGACGATCTCACGCAAGGACTCCCTCCTTCGTGTCTTCTCACTGTTGGACTCCAAGCTCCTTGTTCTTTCCTCCCAGCACTTACGTAAGAGTTGGTTGCTTCTCGATTGCAGTTGCTTGCTCAAAGTGATGAAGACTTCAGAAACACAGCAAGCAAATTGTAGAGAAACACAAAGCGCAGCAAGAACTTCAGCAAGCTCAACACAGAAAACTGTCGAACACTTCTCTTTCTTCAGCCGAAGTCTTCTTCTCCTTTTGTTTCTCCACCAAGCATCAGATGACACCATCCTTGCAGCTCCCAGCTGCTCATCTGCCAACGCCAGCTACCACTGAGCTATCCCTGGACTCCCTGAGCTTCCCTCAGCCAAGCTCCAGTCTCAGCTCCAGTCTGCAGCTCGGCCGTTGCAACCTAAGATGGAAAAACGGACAAACCTGCTCTAAGGAAAGCTCTCCATTGACCCTCCTTGAGTGTTTGAATCCTCCCCTGTAACCTGCAGCTTAATCAGACTGTTAGAGCAGTAAATCACACAATAAATCAAATATCAGATGCAAACAGCAGCGAATCGGATATGGTCAGACGCTATCAGAGCGTCTGACAGTGCAATTTGAATTAAAGTGATCGGTCACCGGACCGATCAGAGAGACTCCTGATCGGTCACCAGACCGATCAGGATGGGTCCAGACTGATCAGGCTCCGTCTTGATCGATCCCCAACGCTCAATCAGAAATCGCGATCTCTTTGAGATTCTCCTGGACCGATCACCAGACCGATCCCAGGTTGTGGATCGATCACCGGACCGACCCACCTCTAATTTGGGCGATTTCTGAGTTTCGCAGTCCAAAACTCCTGATCGGTCACCCGACCGATCAGAGTGTCTCCTGATCGGTCACCAGACCTGATTAGATCATGCTCAGACCGATCAGGCACCGTCCTGATCGATATTAGTGAGGAACCCGCGATGCTGGATCGTTCTCCAGAACGATCTGCACAGTGATCCTGATCGGTCACCAAACCGATCAGGAGCAGTTCAGCAAGGGAACTCAACCTCACTGTTCGCTCCCTGATCGGTCACCAGACCGATCAGGAGCCAGTCAGTGGGTGAAACGCATACTCCCTGATCGGTCACCAGACCGATCAGTCATCGCTGGATCGGTCACCGGACCGATCCACGAAGGAGCACTGTGCCAACTCCCTGATTGGTCACCTGACCGATCCAGGGGCTCCAACCCAGCCCTCCAAGCTAGGGTTTCATCCACCTTAGCCTTCCAAGCTAAGGATTTCTCACCTAATCCTCCAAGATGGGAATTTGCACCTAACCCTCCAAGTTAGGACTTTTCACCTAGCCCTCCAAGTTAGGACTTTTCACCCAACTCTTCCGGATTAGGACTTTTCCAAACCTAGCCCTCCAAGCTAGGACCTGACCCTCCAAGCCAGGACTTTTTCACCTAATTCTCCAAGATGGGAATTTGCACCTAATCCTCCAAGTTAGGACTTTTCACCTAGCCCTCCAAGCTAGGACTTTTCACCCACCTCTTCCGAATTAAGACTTTTCACACACCTAGCCCTCCAAGCTAGGATTTTCAACACCTAACCCTCCAGGTTAGGATTTTTTAACACCTAGCCCTCCAAGCTAGGATTTTCCATACCATGCCTGATCCCCGAACAGGACTTTATCATAATCATCAATAATCAACCACCTAAACTAAAATCAGTGTCAACACCAAAACAACAATCAGGGTCAGACTGCATCAACAGACCGTACAATTCATTCACGAATATTGTCTTTCGGATCTTCGTTCTAGACTCAGAGTTAGTGCAGTTGAAAATATAAAGAACGAAGAAAACAAACAACAACATAGTGCACGGGGGATTTTTTACTTGGTTCCCAACCCCCAGGGTCAGTAAATCCAAGGCCTAAGCACGGGAATGTTTGTCCACTAATGGTCTCCTTTTCGAAATTTCCGGAGGTGGAGAAACTCGTCTTACAGTGCACAAATTACAATCAAAAGATATAACAAAAACAAGTGCTGAATTGTAAAATTCAAACAAACTCGAAATGTCGAATGCCCGGCCGATCTGGACCTCCAAAGTGTCGCGCACTTCCTCCTGCAACCTCCTTGATCGTAGGGCTTCGTCTCTAGCGCTTTTCTTTAGCTCAGAATGCTCAGAATGGTTCTGGAATGTTGTGTCTTGAGCCTTGGGGTCGAAGCCCCTCTTATAAGCTTCATTGGGGCGCATGTGATCACCGGGGCGCCTCAAAGGGCTTGGTCAAAGTTTATCTCCACGCCAAACTCGCCGCAGCAGATAACCCTTTTGACCAAGGTGCCCTAGACCTCCCATGCGCCTCAATGAACCCAGTCAAAGCTTATCTCTGCTTTGAACTCGCAACAGCAAATACAGCTTTCAACCAGGGTGCCTCAATGAAGATTGGTTTTCCTCCTTTCAATGGGGGCGCCCCAGTTGATGGGGGCGCCTAGTTCCATCTAGGCACCTCCTTCAATGGGGGCGCCTAGTAGCCAGGGTTCCAGCCACGTGGTGTGTTGTTTGCCTGCTTTGTCTTCCATTCTAGGTACCTGCAAGATATATAAATACAAGGCAAACATATAGATAATCTTAACCTTAAGAACTTGGTTTTGACTTCAGATTTCCATGAAACCCTAGGTCGAACCGACGCAAGTTCCCACCCCCGGGAATGCGCCTTTCACCTACTCCTCTCAGGAGACGGTTGCTACCTAGTCCATTCGAGTGGACTTTTTCTTAGCCTCCGATACTCTCGAATCTCGAGACGTCTGAACCTCGACCCGTCTCTACTTTTGTCCTTAGTCATCGCTCAGCTAAGTTGCTCAATCCCTCGGACCAAGACTTCGTGGCCAAACCCTAGGTCCAGGACTTCGGTGCCCAACCCTCGGCCAGGACTTCGTGTCTAACTTCACTCATCAGGACTTTTGCCCAGCTTCCCTCACCAGGACTTCGTGCCCAACCCTTTGCCAGGTCTTAGTGCCCAATTCCACGAACCAGGACTTAGTGCCCAGCTTCACTCACCAGGACTTAGGTGCACAACCCTTGGCCAGGACTTAGTGCCCAATTCCTCGAACCAGGACTTATTACCTAGGTTTACTAGGACATTCTTTCACTTTGGTACTCCTCTCTTGACTTACCCTTCCCTTGTTCAATGTATCACTAACTTAAGCATATTGTCAAACATTGAAACACTTAGAGGAGGACATCACTGATGCAACTTGCACCAACAATAATGTTTCATCCTTGTGATTCCCCTGCGTGGAAATATTTAGATTCAACATTTTTTTTCTTTGTTATGGAACCACGTAATGTTCTTTCTGTAGATGGATTTCAGCCATTTGGAAGTTATACACAACAATATTCATCATGGCCAATTATCTTAACACCATACAACTTACCACCATGGATGTGAATGAAAGATGAATTCATATTTCTTACCGTGCTAATTCCAGACCCTCATAATCCAAAAGGGCAAATAGATGTATTTTGCAACCTTTGACTGCTGAGCTAAATCATTTATGGAATATAGGTTCAGAGATGTATGACATCGCAAGTAAATCAAACTTTATAATGCATGCAGCATTATTATGATCCATTAGTGATTTTCCTGCATACTCAATGTTATCAGGATGGAGCACGGCTAGAAAGTTAGCATGTCCACATTGTATGAGTTAGTCAGATGCATTTTCTTTGCCTTGCAGTGGCAAGATTTCTTGGTTTGATAATCATCGAAAATTTTTACCTCTTGATCATTCGTTCAGAAGAAATAAGAAAATTTTCAAAAGGAATGAAGTGGTTAGGAAACTAGCCCCAGTTGGGATGTCAGGTGAAGAAATGTTAAATGAAATTGTTAGTTATGTATTTCTACCAGTATATCAGGATGGTTCAGATGATATCAACAAGTACATTGTAAGAGTCAACAAATGTGGTTGGAGGAAAATAAGTATTTTTTGAGAGCTTCCATATTGGAAATTTTTACTATTCGACATAATTTAGATGTCATGCATATTGAGAAAAAATTCTTTAACAACATCATCAATACTGTGTTGAATGTTCATGGGAAAACAAAAGATACAACAAAATCACACGAAGAATTGAAACAATTAGTTAGCAGGCCTGAGTTGTATCAGAATGAAACAACTGGTAAATATCCCAAGGCTTGTTATACATTGGACAAAGAAAGTAAGCAAGCAATGTGCTCTTGGTTGAAAGCTATCAAATTTCCAGATGAATATGCCTCTAATATGTCTCGTTGTATGGATACAACAAATTTAAAATGGTTGGAATTAAGAGTCATGATTGTCATATGTTCATACAAAGATTAATTCCAATAGCGTTCCAAGAATTATTTCCTAATAATGTTTGGAAAGCACTTACAGAATTAAGCCCTTTTTTTCAAAAATCTTACTTCCAGAGTTATAACGGTATCAGATATGTTACGCCTTTAGACAGAGATTCCATTAATAATATGTAAGTTTGAGCGAATATTTCCACCAAGCTTTTTTGATTCAATGGAACATCTGCCTATTCATTTACCTAGCGAGGCACAAATAGGTGGCCCTGTACAATACAGATGGATATATCCTTTTCAAAGGTTTCTTCAAAAATTAAAGAATAATGTGCGTAAAAAGCAAGAGTTGAGGGATCAATATGTAATGCATATCTGGTGGAAGAAGCAGATTCATTTTGCTTGTATTACTTTGCTGAAAATGTGAAAACCAGACATTGAAAGTGTCCACGCAATCAAGATGACATTCAAACATTTGACCCAGACATGCTTTCTATTTTTAAGTATCTTGGAAGGGCAATGGGTGCAACTATATCTAGACGGTTAAATACCAAGAATATAATGCTGCCATGACATATATCCTCTTAAACTGTGAAGAGGTCAAACCATAATATCAAATTACCGCCCGATAATATAATTAAACTTCTTACATGATATCAAATTAACTTATATGTCAGGTTGTACGAACAACAGTTGTACATCCAAAATCCATCTATAAGTGCAAATGAGGTAGGTCAAAAGATAGAAGATGAATTTGTATTTTGGTTTCAAATATATGTAAGTGAGTTAATATGTATTTTTATTTATAAAGTTTTTTATTACATATTAATCTAATTTTATCAATGACCACTATTATAGGTGAATGATCATAGAATTTCAAATGTAGAAGACGAAAGAATAAAAAATCTCGCATTTGGACCTCTGCGTACTGTGACCGTCTTCTCCGGTTATTACGTTAATGGATATAGATTTCATGTGGGCCAACAAGATTCACAAAGACTAACGTATAATTCTGGTATTTGTGTCAAAGGATCAACAAACAATAATGATACTCAATTTGACTATTATGGCAGGCTAGAGGAAATTATCGAGGTTGAATACCCAGCGTTACCTTTCAAAAGATGTGTATTATTCAGGTGTTCTTGGTATGATCAAACTCCAAGGACGGGCACCAAGAAACATCGTTTATACAATTTAGTTAAGGTTAATTCATCCAAAAGATTCAACAAGTTTGAACCTTTCATCTTTGCGGTGCAAGCTGGTCAAGTATTTTATCTTGAGTACCCAACTAAGAGAAGACGACCAAGTGAATGGCTTGATGTTTGTCAAATGAAGCCTAGGTCAACCATTGAAATGCCAAATACGATAACTATCAAAATGAAGAAGCCATAATGAACTCCGTTGATTCAGAAATATAATCAGCATCACAATTACTTATAGATGATAATGTCTCTTACGAAGAAATTGATGATGGTGAAATATCTAGCAGTGAGGAGGTTGATGTATCAACGGAGTCAAGCAATGAAAACTTGCATGTTAATTTAGTTCCATCGGATTAAGATCAGTTGTTTGTATTGAACATGAACTCTGTTGTTTGTATTTCATCTTCATTGAATCTAGTTGTTTGTGTTTCATCTTCGTTGATACTAGTTGTTTGTATTTCATCTTTGTTGATAGTAGTTGTTTGTATTTCATCTTGGTTGATACTAGTTGTATGTAATGCATATCTTCGTTGGATTAACTATTACACATGTGTATATCTAATATTATAAGTTTGGATTTTTATAGTCATGCAGTCAGGCCAAAGACCCCGTGGTGATCAGATTATACTCAGAGTAGTGGGTGACTGGTAAGTACATATGTAATTCTTATATATTTCAGGTTAAATTTTGCTAATATATTTCATTTTTGCTACAGTTTCGTCCAAGATGGTCACCAGGTCTTAGCATATATTTCTAAAAAATTTAAAGAAAGATTGTCGACTGCTACGACGTGGGGTCATATCGAGCAAGAATTAAAGACTTTTTATTATGGTGAATTATTGGTAAGTAGTTTAGATACATATTTAATTTGATGTTATAACTAACATGATACTAACCATATTTTTTTTACAGAAATGATATATTTGGGAGGAGAGTGCATAGGAGCAATTCAAAAGAACATGGAATGCCTACTGCTCCAAGTTGTACAGGGACATGGTATAAAAGTGAAGAAAGAAGGCAAATAGGCCTTCAAAGGTCCTTGAGACAGTTTGGGCAGCATGGCGAGCAGTCTGGGATGCCAAACATTAGAAAGATAATGCTGCGATTGCTCGAGCCAATCGCAACTCCGACCTTGCTGGCCCCAGCACCGAATCCATAAAGCACACGGCTGGATCCCGTTCCATTGTCCAGCATGCCACTAACTTGGTAAGTTTTTCTTTTGGTTATTATAAATATTGCTCATTAGCAATCAATGTAATTATATTAATTATATTTTATTTGTTTTGACATTTTATATAGATTAATTTAATTATTATTTCACAGGAAGCAATAACCACTAGAGTTGCAGAGGCAGAGGCATCTCAGCCTGCTGTAGAGGGGGAGGATTCACAGCCTCATTCCACCGACCAGGTGAATGAGATTTATTATGATGTCGTCGGTGGAAGGAGGAAGACCGCCCTATACGGCCTGGGCTCTCAGGCAAAAATCACATATGATCATATGAGAGTTCTAGGGGTTAGGGGGCATCCAGGATCCTCCTCCTCTTCCTCTAGTGAGGTTCGTCAATTGCGGGAGGAAAATGATGCCCTACGGACTCGACTCATGACAATGGAGACAACGTGGGTCGAGAGGGATGCCGCGTGGACCGAGAGGGACGCAACGAGAGATGCAGAGTTGAGAGATTTACGGGCCCGCCAGGCACACACTGAGGAGTTAGTGCGTCACATGCAAGCTTTTGCAATGACCCTATCGCCTATGACACAGATGCCCGCCCCTCATCGTTTTGAGTCTCAGGAGACGCAGGATGCTGAGGATACCCCAGATGATTAGAGATATTTTTGTGGTATGTTATCTTTTCTTGTCTATATTTTACAAAATTAAATTATTAGAGTTGAATTCAGTAATTGTTATTATATGCATCAGTAACTATCTAGTTTGTTATTATATTCATCAGTAATATTTTCTTATTTGTTCATTTTCGTTTACAGATTGTACATTATCAGAGTTGAATTCAGATATTGACTTGGTTGAAAGGTATGTATATTGGATATTGTTTCTTAATTGTTTCTCATTTGTTCATTTTCATTTATAGATTTAACATTATCATAGTTATATTCAGATATTGACTCTATTTAACTTTTATTTATATAGTTTCTCTTCTATTGTGCAGGAATATTTTTCCTTTTAATCCAGTATTCACTCTGATATTCATGTATATATTGTTTCCCTACTAAACTATAATTTTTCATTACGATATCAATATGATATCTTTAGACTTCGACTTTTGATGTATGGACTTGGACTTTGATTCAATATGTGTTTGATATGTATTTGATACATGTTTGTTATGTGTTTGGATTTGAAAATGTTTGTTATGTATTTGGATATCTGTTGTGGTGTGAAAATTTATAATATGTTGTTATGTTTGATATCTGTTGTTATGTATTGTTTCTTTTATGTTATATATTTGAATATCTGTATATATGGGAAGGGGAAAAAGCTGGCTGAAGCTGCTGGAAATTTTCCAGAAATAGCGATGGAATATTGACTATTCCGTCGCAAATAACAACGGATATTTACCATATTGTCGCTAACAGTGACGGATAATTTACTTTTCGTCACCAATTACGATAGAATAGCGACGGATAATTGATTAGTCCATCTCTAATAGCGACGGATATTTGACTTCCATCGCTAATTTATTCCCCGGATATGTCACCCCCTGGTTCTGGTGATTTGCGACGGATGTTACGTATCCGTCGCAAATAGCGACGGATTATTTATTTTAATTCCATCGCTATTAGCGACGGATTTGACTTTCCGTCACTACCTTTGACCTGCAACGGAGAGATAACCGACGACGTTCTTTTAGTCGCTATTCCGTTGCTATTAGCGTTTAGCGACAGAATATGTTCGTCGCTAAATGCTGAATATTTTGTAGTGGCACTCGGGCGCTCGAGTGCCTGTATATAAGGGGTTTCGAGCTCCTTCATTCCACATCAATTTTCTACGCTCTCTATGCTCAGGTTTGCTACGCCAAAACAGTCAGAGATCAATGGCACGCTGCTCCGATGACGAAACGTCTTCTTTTCATTTTTAGTTAAGTGTTGTCGGTATAATTTATTTTTTTATTCTGTGCTTCAAATTACATATCTGTAACATATTTTCGGAACATATAGAATTGCCCAACGAAAACAGTCAAGGACCGTGGGCCTTGGAGTAGGAGTCGTCACAGTCTCCCAACCAAGTAAAAAAATGTTGTTAGCATTGTTTCGACTTGAGTTCTTTTATTTCTGCTGCATTTACTCACAACTTGAATCCAAATATTTCGAATCGATATTCACCCCCCCTATCATTCTCATTGATCCCACAAGTGGTATCAGAGTGTATTTCTCAATTTTAGTGAAACCACCAATTGAGCTATTTTTTGAATTTTTTGAATTAATCAGAAAAGGTATTCTTACCTATTTATGATATATTTTTTATTTTTTTCGCTCGCAAATTTTTTATTTCTCGAAGTTGGTGCAACACCACTAGAGATTTCTTTTTCTTATATTTCTTCCCCCACTGATAATCCAAGACTAAGTCTTGGGACAAATTTTGTTATTTCTATCTTCTTTGTAGAATTTTTCTCTCTCGATGGCCCAACAAGAAGGATACAACACTGCCCGCCCTCCTCTCTTCTTAGGAGAAGATTTCAGCTACTAGAAGAGCCGCATGGAAGTTCATATGAAAACTCAGGTGGAAATGTGGATTATCATCCAACTCGGCTTGGAAATCCCAAAAAATGCTCAAGGTGAACCTCAAGGATACACCTAATGTGGCGCAACCCTGAAGAAGAAAATAGAAGCTGACACTAAGGCTACTCAAACTCTCCAGTGTGGTTGTACAAAAGAAGAGCTTAATTGTGTCAACCCCTTCAACAACGCGAAGGAGCTCTTGAACAAGCTCATTGAGCTTCACGAAGGAACTTCTGATACGAAGATAAGCAAGCGGGACCTGCTTCTGAACAAGTTGTACAACATGAAGATGCAAGAAGGCAAAATTGCTGCACAACATCACCCACACGTCCAGGAGCTAATGAACGGTCTCCATGCTATCGGCCACAAGGTAGAGAACCGAGACTTGATACGGTATGCACTTAACTCTTTCTAAAGAAACATTTGTGCGCATATATGGTAAATGCTTACAAAGTTTCAAGAGACCTCTCTAAAATAAATAATGATGAATTGTTTTCTGAACTCGAATTGCGTGAACAATCTAATACTACTCAGGTTGAGAAAGGTATTGCCTTTGTTGCAGGTAAAACTAAGAAGAAGAAGTCGTGACCAAAATCTGAGTCAAATTCTGACTCAGAATCTGATGAAGACGACTTTGACTACATTTATCTAGTCAAGTTATTTTGGAGAACGTTCAAGAGGAACAAAAGTCAAAAGAAGAAGAAATTGGTTCAGTCATAGGATGATCCAACTGGAGCAAGCATGAGCTAGAAAAGCAAGCCAGAGATCACCTTTTATAGGTGCAATAAGAAAGGTCACTTCAAATCAGAGTGCCCTAACTTAAAGGAGGCAATGAAGCAAAGGAAAAAAGAAGGCGCTTCAAGCTACATGGAGTGAGTCATCCTCGGAAGACGAAGAAGAAGCACCCCACTCGAACCTCCTCACACTGACGACATCAGAATAACTCGACACTGAGTCCGAATCTGAAGCAGAGCTAGAATAAAGCCAAGGAACTGGAACAATCTCAATGCCAAAAATGGTCAACTCACTGTATGAGGTTTCCCTGAATCTGATTTATATGATCTTATCTCATATCTATCACATAAGTTAGCCAAATCCAACGACCGGGTTAAGTCCCTCCAAGAGGAGATAAAAGCCCTTAAGGAGGAGGCTAACACAAGTCCCTTGAATGAGACTGTTCAGGAAAGAACCACAACTCAAGTGCCCCGGTGAGATTCCTTGGGACACCTAGAGAAAGCACACTCCATCGCCTCCAACGCTTTACGGCAGGAGGAAGGACCGGGGAAGATCGAGGGATCCAAAGCCCTCCTTAAAGATCCATCTACCCCTTTCTCTCCTGATATCGTAGAGGACCCCATGCCCAAGCAATTCCGTGGTTCAGGAATTGCTGGCTACGATGGAAAGACAGATCAGAGGTCCACATCTACAAATTCGAGAACGCGACTCTCTTATATCAGTACACAGATGGTGTGATGTGTCGGGTGTTCTTGAACACCTTGTCAGGAGCCACCCAGAGATGGTTTCAGAGGTTGCCCCAAAGTTCTATAAACTCCTTCCTAGAGTTTAGAATCGCTTTCTTGCATCACTTCGCTAGCAGTCGCCAATACCAGAAGACGACATTAAACTTGTTCACCCTCAAACAAAAGGTGAAAGAACCGCTGAAGGACTATATCTAGCGGTTGAATCGAGTGGCGTGAGATGTGCCAACCGCTACTTCGGAGATCCTCATCAGCGCCTTCATGCAGGGACTCTTCGAAGGCGACTTCTTCTTATCACTGGTGAAGAAGCCGCCGACTAGTTTCGACAACTTATTGGGGCACTCCATCAAGTACGTCAACGTCAAAGAGGTGCAACATGCTCACCATAAAGATCGAACGGGAGCCCCTATGCAGATGTCAGTACGATCCGAGAGAAGAGAACCACCGGCACCAGCCCGGGCAAAAGATCCTCACTCCGGGAAGGACCGCTAGGCTGGTAAGAAGAGGTTGGTGGAGACGGTCGACACCGCGGAGCCTGAACCATCGAAGAAGTACTTCGATTTCCATTGCTGTACAATGCACTCTTCGGTGGAGTGCTACGCCTTGAAGAAGAGGAGGTCTCAGGACGCGGATGCCAATCCTCGCAAATGGTGGAATAAACTAGGGCACCGATGGCGATCCCCTTGGCAAAGCCCTTCCGCTCGTCGATGACAATCAAGGGATGATAGAGTCAGGCGGCGATCCAAGTCGCGTTTGAGAGGAAGGAGTCAAGAAATAGTGCCCCGCCAATCTATCTCCTCCGAAAGAGATCCTAAGAAGGGCTAAGCTCTAGTGTGTGGGCCGCCCCGAGGACATGTGGGAGTGATCTCCAGAGGGCCTACTGGAGGAGATTACCATCGGGCGAGAAAGGCCCATACCCGTCGGCTGGATAACTACGCCATCAGGACCAGCATCGACAAACGCCAAGGGTCCGGTTATCTCATTCGGACACAATGATCTGGTGGACGTGGAAGCTCCCCATGAAGATGCATTGGTAATCCTCGCACGCATAGCTAATTACGAGGTTAAGCATGTCTTTGTGGATGCAGGTAACTTCGTCAATATCATGTACAAGGCGGCTCTGGACCAAATGCAAATCGACGATGACGAACTGCGTCCGGTCTCCACCCCGCTCTTCGGCTTCACCGAATACAGAGTGCAACCAATAGGGCAGATCTCCCTATCTCTGTCATTGGGGGATGACATGATGGAGAAAATGAGGAGGACACCCTTCATGATCGTGGATGCCCCATCGTCCTACAACGTCATTTTAGGACGTCCAGTGCTCAGCCTATTTCAGTTGGTAGTCTCAGTCTACCACTAGAAGATCAAGTTCTCGGTGGGTGAGCAGGTGGCCGTGATCAAAGGGGACCAGCTAGCTTCCCGGCGGTGCTATAGCGGAGAGGTCAGGACAGAAATCCGTAAGAACCCGAAGATGCATGAAACGCTACAAATCGACCTTGCCAACCGTTGAGAAGAAGAAGGAGTCAAAGAGGAACGCAGGGAGGTCGAGAGTGAAGAGATCCAGATTCATCCTTAGTAGGAGGGAGGAATCACAAGGATTGCGGCTGACCTTACACCCGAGTTGAGGAGCCGTCTAATCAGTTGCTAGAAGGACCATCGGGATGTGTTTGCGTGGGCTACCGAAGAGATCAAAGGAGTCCCCCTGCTTTGGTCATGCATTGCTTACATGTAACCCCGGGAGCTCGGCCGGTGAAGCAAAGGCGAAGACACTTTGCCCCTGAGCATGACAAGATCATCAGAGAGGATGTCGCCAAGCTGTTGAAGGTCGGACACATAAGCGAAGTTCAATTCCCAACCTGGCTGGCGAATGTTGTACTTGTCCCTAAGCTCGGGGGTAAATAGTGAGTCTGTATTGATTTTAGAGATTTAAATAAAGTCTTCCCTAAAGACTGCTACTCCTTGCTGTTGATGCAGTCTGGCCCTGATTGCTGTTTTGGTGTTGACAACGATTTTAGTTTAAGAGAATGATTATGATATGAAAAATCCTAATCTGGGAGGTTAGGTGGATTATGATTAAGTCCTGATCGAGGATTAGGCATGATATGGAAAACCCTAACCTGGGAGGTTAGGTGTGATGATAGTGATGATTATGATTAAGTCCTAATCGAGGATTAGGCATGATGTTGGAAAATCCTAATCTGGGAGGTTAGGTGTGGAAAATCCTAGCTTGGAGGACTAGGTGTTGAAAATCCTAACCTGGGAGGTTAGGTGTTGGAAAAGTCCTAATTCGGAAGGGTTGGGTGAAAAGTCCTAGCTTGGAGGGCTAGGTGAAAAGTCCTAACTTGGAGGGTTAGGTGCAAATTCCCATCCTGGAGAATTAGGTGAAAAAGTCCTGGCTTGGAGGGTCAGGTACCTAGCTTGGAGGGCTAGGTTGGATGATGTTCTAACTCGGAAGAGTTGGGTGAAAAGTCCTAGCTTGGAGGGCTAGGTGAAAAGTCCTAGCTTGGAGGGCTAGGTGAAAAGTCCTAACTTGGAGGGTTAGGTGCAAAATTCCCAACTTGGAGAGTTAGATGGAAAATCCTTAGCTTGGAGGGCTAAGGTGGATGAATCCCTAGCTTGGAGGGCTGGGTAGAGTCACTGGATCGGTCTGGTGACCGATCAGGGACTGTTGGCACGCTGCTCCTTAGTGGATCGGTCTGGTGACCGATCCAGCTATGTCTGATCGGACTGGTGACCGATCAGCGGAGCGCACAGTGAGATTGGGAATCTACTGTGTGGCTCACTGATCGATCCGGAGACCGATCAGGGAGCAGGCTGCTTCCTTGCTGTCTTGCTCCTGATCGGTCTGGCGACGCGATCAGGGAGCAAACAGTGAGTGAGTTCCCATGCTGATCAGAGCCTTGGATCGGTCCGGTGACCGATCAAGAATCTTGGGTTTGATTAAAAAGTAACTGTTCATCTGCTTTGATCGGTCTGAGTGACCGATCAGGATCCAATCTGATCGGTCTGGTGACCGATCAGGATCAACCCTGATCGGTCTGGTGACCGATCAGGCGTGTATTGCTGCGAGAGCTGGGAATCCCAGCAGCAGTGGATCGGTCTGGTGATCGATCCACGCACCCTGGATCGGTCCGGTGACCGATCACTTTAATTCAAATTTCACTGTCAGACGTCGTCAGAGCGTCTGATCGTATCCGATTTGCTGATGTATGTGATATGCTTTGTGATCTTCTGCTCTAATGCTCTGATTGAGTTTCAGGTGACAGGGGAGGATTCAAACACTCAAGGAGAAGTCAGAGAGTGCTTTCCTTGGAGCAGGTTTGTCCCTTTTCCCATCTCAGGTTGCAACGGCGAGCTGCGGACTGGAGCTAAGACTGGAGCTCGACGA
>JAGFNQ010000152.1:314649-371180 GCA_024364735.1 Boesenbergia rotunda | reverse complement strand
AACCGTGACTTAATAAGGTATGCCTTAAACGCTTTCCCTAGAAACACCTTGTGGGCATCTATGGTAGATGCATACAAGGTCTCAAGGGATCTTTCAAAAATAAAATTAGACGAATTGTTTTCCGAACTAGAACTGCACGAACAAACTAACACCAATATGGTCGAGAAAGGTATTGCTTTCGTTGCAGGTAAACTGGAAGGACAACAAAGAAGAAGCCTGAACCTGAACCGAGTCTAACTCAGACTCAGACTCAGAAGACGAAGAAGGAGATCAAACTAAGCTGGTCCGACTAGCCCGAAGCTACTACAAGGAGCTGAAGAACCGAACCAACAAACGGAAAATCAGCCGAAGAAAGGACGAACCAGCTGAACCCGCGAATGATAAAAATAAGCCCAACGTAACCTGCTACGAGTGCAAGAAGAAGGGCCACTACAAGACAGAATGTCCAAACTTAAATGAAATCAAAAAGACAAGAAGAAAGAAAGCGCTCCAAGCAAACCTGGGACGAATCTTTCTCAGAAGAAGAAGAAGCACCCCAATCAAACCTACTAGCTCTGACCGCCTCAGAAAAAGTTGAGACTGAGTCAGAATCAGAACAGGACGACGGCGAGCTGACCTTTACAGAAGACGGCCAAATTAAAGGTAACTGGTTTCAATAGATGTCAATTAAGTGAACTAATTTCATTTCTTTCTCGAGATTTGGCAAAAGCCAAACTCCGAGTCGAATCCCTCCGACAGGAAGTAAAACTCCTGAAAGAGGGAGCTGACTCTAAACCCTTAACCGAGAAGGTTCAGGAGGAACTCTACTCAAGTTGAAAAACTTGAAAAGGAGAACTCCTCCCTGAAAACTCAGGTTAAGGATCTTAGATCAGCTTAGAACGATTTACATCTGGGTCCAAGGGTCTTGACATGATCCTTGGAAAATAGAAATCAGTTCTAAATCGATCCGGACTGGCTATAGAACAAATCCCGGCAAAGATCTACTTTGCTGTACTGAATCAGTCCAGAGGTAAAATTCTGGCATGGGTACCTAAACTATACCTGAACAAACCAACTGGATCAAATCAGTATTGGATCCCCAAGGACAGATTCACATTTGCCTAACCATCACCGCGGCTTTAGGTCCAGGGGAGCCAAACTGAAAAATATATTCATTGTTAGATAAAATTTTCTTTCTCTTGATTGCAATTACTTGATTGATTGTTTATTTAAATTTCTGTAATTTACCATGCTTAGATTTAGGAATGGTTAGTATAAGGACCAAACACACTTAACTGAAATTTGACAACATAGTATTGGGTGGAGGTGAGATGATAGTACGTTAGGGAAGCCAATTTGGCGGAACTAGCGAAGCTACCGATCCAAGACCCAAACTAGTTAGACCAGAAATTTTTCAAAGAATAATTTTGAAAATGAAATTTCATTAAAAGGCTTTGTCAAGGAAGGGTGGATGATCCCATAAGGCTACGGCCAAAGAAGGCCTAGTGCCTCACCAAGACCTGGAAGCTAATTTTTGAAATTCAAATTCAAATTATTTTTTGTCAAATTCGAATCTAACACAAAACTTCAGTTATTTGTAAGTTTAAACATCTTTTCAAAAATTCCAAAATTAATTAAGTTTCAAAAAGTTAATTGTTTCAAAATCAATTAAGTCTTCAAAATAAACCATGCTTTTCAAAATAATCTTAACTATTAAAACCTGTCTCACGAAACCTATAAGGCTAACGTGATTGAAAACCCTAGATTTGGGTGAGACAGACTAGGCAGTGAAACTCAATTTAAAGCTATTCCTGACTCAAATTGGATCCAAATCAAGAAAACTCTTTATGTGTAGGAACATAAAGATTTGGACCAATGGATGTTGGATAGCGGTTGCTCCAGACACATGACTGGAGATAAATTGAAGTTCACCAAGCTCAAGTTCAAAAACCTAGGCTCAGTGGCATTTGGCAATAATGCTACACTCAAGGTAATTGGGTCAGGTATATTGAACTTAAATCCGATTTCATTATTAAGAAAGTTCTATTGGTTGAAAACTTTAATTTTAACTTACTTAGCATAAGTCAGTTATGTGATTCTGGTTATATAGTTAATTTCAACAATTCTAACTGCCTGATTAGAAATGTACAAGACTCAGAAATCATGCTTAAGGGCACTAGGAAAAACAATGTGTACACTATAAACCTTCCCCTTGTACCCAAGTGTATGTTAACACAATTAGAACAATCAAACCTCTGGTATAGGAGATTATGTCATACCAATCTAAGAACTATCTCAAAAATTACCCAACTTGGCTTAATCAAAGGTATCCCCAAAATTAAAAATAATGAAAACCTAATATGTGAATCATGTAATCAAGATAAACAAACCAAATCCAATCACAAACTAACCCAATCTGATTTAACTCAAACTACACTTGAGCTCCTACACCTTGACCTATTTGATTCACATGGAGCCAAGTCACTAAGCGGGAACCGATACTGCTTAGTAATAGTTGATGATTACTCTAGGTTTACCTGGGTTAGGTTTCTAAAAACCAAAGATGAAACCCTAAACCTATTTAATGAATTCTGTAAACTAATTGAAAATCAAAACGACACTAAAATTAAAAGGCTTAGGAGTGATCACGGGGGAGAGTTTGAAAATCAACGATTCGAGGAATTCTGTAAGGTAAATGGGTACTTACATGAATTTTCATGTCCCAGAACCCCCCAACAAAATGGGATAGTCGAGCGAAGGAATAGAACATTACAAGAAGCTGCTAGGGCTATGCTCAACGAATTTAATCTAGCAAACCAATTTTGGGCAGAAGCGATTAGTACGGCTTGTTATATCCAAAATAGGGTTTTGATTAACAAGCAACACAACAAAACCCCCTATGAATTGTACTACCATAGACTCCCAAACCTACACTACCTAAGGGTCTTTGGATGCAAAGTCCATATCCTAAACACCAAAGACTATTTAGGAAAATTTCAGTCCAAGTCAAACCCAGGTATCTTCCTAGGATACTCAACCACAAGTAGAGCCTATAGAGTTTACAACAAACAAACTAAGAAAATTGAAGAAACAACAAACTTAATTTTTGATGAAGAAATCAACTCAACATCTAATAATCCAGATTTAACTTCATCAAACTCTGACCAAGAAAATAATGAACAAACTATTGAACCCTTAATTGAACCATTAAACGAACTAACCATTGAACCAATTAATGAGTCAACTGAAGCAAGTATCGAACCAACAAATGAACCAGCCCGAAGAGTCGAATCAAATAGTGAACCAAACCGACCAGCCGGACCTGAGGTTGAACCAAGCTCTAGAAGAACCAAGAAACCCAGACTCAGTCACCCAACCGATCAAATTGTGGGTGATCCAACTCTAGGAGTCAGGACTAGATCCTCCTATAGAAACCTGAGTCAAATAGCTATGATATCAAAAATAGAACCCAAAACTATAGATGAAGCCCTACCTGACCCTGATTGGATCATAGCTATGTAAGAAGAATTAGCCCAATTTGAGAGGAACCAAGTCTGGGAACTAGTGCCTAAACCTGAAGGCAAATCCATCATAGATACTAAGTGGGTCTTTAGGAATAAGCTAAATGATCAAGGAGAAATAGTCAGAAATAAAGCCCGCTTAGTAGCAAAGGGATTCAGCCAAGTAGAGGGATTGGATTACGATGAAACATATGCCCCAGTAGCTAGACTTGAGTCCATTAGAATGTTGTTAGCATTTGCATCCCATAAAGGATTTAAGCTATACCAAATGGATGTAAAGTCAGCCTTCCTAAATGGATTCATTAAAGAAGAAGTTTATGTAGGACAACCCCCCGGGTTTGAGGACTTAGACAAACCTGACCATGTTTACAAATTAACTAAAGCACTATATGGGTTAAAACAAGCACCTAGGGCTTGGTATGAACGATTATCAACTTACTTAACTGCTAAAGAATTTAAACAAGGCCAAATTGACTCAACTTTATTTGTTAAGACCCTAGGAAAAGATATATTTATTGCCCAAATTTACGTAGATGACATAATCTTTGGGTCCACCAACACCAACTTCCTAAAAGAATTTGTCAAGATAATAGAAGATGAATTTGAAATGAGCTTTGTTAGTGAGCTTACCTTTTTCCTAGGACTACAAATCAAACAAACTAGGGATGGTAACTACGTTCATCAATTCAAATATGCTAAAGAGTTAATAAAGAAATTTAAAATGGATAACTCTAAAAGCATAAATACCCCCATGGCCACTAATGTAAAAATAGATAGTGACCCTGATGGTAAACCAGTGGACCTTAAACTCTATAGGAGTATGATAGGTAGCCTACTGTACCTTACAGCCAGTAGACCTGATATTCTTTTTGCAGTAGGGATGTGTGCTAGATACCAAACTTGTGCTAAGGAAACGCACTTAGCAGCCCTAAAAAGAATACTAAGATACGTAAAGGACACCCTAAATGTAGGGATTTGGTATCCTAGGACCTCAACTTTTGATTTGACAGGATACTCAGACTCTGACTATGCTGGCTGTAAATTAGATAGAAAGAGCACAAGTGGAAGCTGCCAACTGTTAGGTCTGAGTCTAGTTAGTTGGTGCAGCAGAAATCAACACTGTGTAGCCCTATCCACAGCTGAAGCTGAGTATGTGGCCTTAGGAGAGTGTGTTGCTCAACTTTTATGGATGATGCAAACACTTAAGGACTTCCAGCTCAACTACACCCAAACTCAAGTATTTATTGACAATATAAGTTCAATTAATTTAACTAAAAACCCAATCCAACATTCCAGAACCAAACATATAGAAGTCAAACATCATTTTGTAAGAGACCATGTAGCCAGGGGTGAAATAGTACTTAAGCATATTGACTCTAAATCCAACTTAGCTGATATATTCACAAAACCCTTACCTGAATCTGAGTTCAGTTCACTAAGAAGGCAGTTAGGATTGTGTTCTGTAGAATAGATTAACTTTATTTTTTTACTCTACTTGATTTAAAAATTTGTTTCTAAAAATAGAATTTGAAAAACTGTTTTACTTAATTTCAAAATCAGTTTTCATTTTCGACTTAGTTTTATTTTTATTTCAAAACTACCCCCTTTCAAAACTAGGGCTTTTTCGAAAATGGACTTAGCCTAGGCCCTAACCCTAGAACTGCATGCACCTATAGACTTAGAAGCCAGCATCTCACAAGCACCTTAGGGTACTTTTGATTGATAACCTAGAAAGGGTTGAGATGCTTAGGTCTTTGCCTTAATTCAAGATGCTTTAAGTCAGTGCATCTGCAGTAATTGGGGCACTAAATACAACTTACACAGCAATCAAGTTGAGTGTCAAGTTAAGAAAATCTAACTTGAACAGAAACACTTAACTTGACTAACCCTAGCCAAAGCTACTGTTTATAACAGTTAGTAAGTAGCTAATTGGGTTAGACAGGTCCCTACAAAGAAAATTGACTGATTTAGTTTAAACCTATTATGAATTGGTTCAGTACAGCAAAATCTTACTTATTTCCTTTATGCAATTTTATTTCTGCTATATTTATCTGTTTTGATATATGGCAAAGGGGGAGAGATAGGAAAGGAGAGAGTAAATTCTTTTTAACTCTATCCTTTATTCAAAAAGTTTCAAAATTTTCCTATCCTTCATTCAAAATTTTCAAAAATCTCAAAGCTTTCAAAATAATTAATGAAGCTTTCAAAATTTTGCTAAATACTCAAGGCTTTCAAAATTTTCCTACTTAAGCTTGTCAAATTTTTTTTACTTCTATAAGTACTCTAAGCTTAAGTTTTTCAAAACTGTATAAGTACAATGTTACTAAGGTTTTTCAAAGTTATTAAGTACTTAAGTTTTCTAAATATACTAAAGTGTTTCAAAGTTCACTAAGTACTTAAGCTTTTTAAATTTTAAGTACTTAAGTTTTTTTCTTACTAAGTACTTAAGCCTTTTAAATCCTACTAAGTACTTAAGCTAACACTTTCAAAACTTTTGAGTACCTTAAAACTTAAAGCGTCAAACCTTTTAAGTACTCTAAAATCATGCTTCAAAAACTCTCCTATGTACTTTTAACTTAAGTTATTAAAAGATTTCTAAGTACCTAAAACTTAAGTTTTCAAAGTACAAGTAAAGTTGTTTAACCCCACGAATTTTTGAAAAATCTAGGGGGAGATTCCTTCCAGGGGGAGGGAACAAAACTTAACCTTTTTCATGCTTGCTTAAACTTAACTTTTTGAACTAGGGTTGCCATAAATCAAAAAGGGGGAGATTGTTGGTGCAGAATGCACCCAAGTCAAATCTGTGTTTTGATAATGGCAACAGAGGTCAAAAGTTAAGTCTTACTTGTTTTCTAACAAGTTAATCTAGTGTGCAGAAAAAGTCCTAGAGAAGGACTGCTAGGCACTGGCGAAGGAATGCCAGGGTAAAAAGCCCTAGCGAAGGACTGCTAGGCAACTGGCGAAGGACTGCCAGTATCCAAGACCTAGCGAAGGACTGCTAGGCGCCAGGCGAAGGACAGCTTGGGACTGAAGCCCTAGCGAAGGAATGCTAGGCACCGGGCGAAGGACAGCTCGGCGTCCAAAGACCTGACAAAGGACCGTCAGGCAAAAGTCTAACTAGAGGAACGGTTGGCATCAGGTAAATTCTCCCGAGAGGAGTAGGTGAGGACGCGTTCCCCATCGAGGGAACAGTAGGCGTCGGTTCGACCTAGGGCTCCATTTAGGAGACCAAAGTCAGAACCAAGACAGCTAAGACTGTATAATCTAATAATTTATTATGTTTTGGACTAACCCTGGATGCAGGACCGAAGAAACGTGTGTCTGCAGCTCAGAAAGCCTCAAAAGAGTGAGGCAATGGCTGAGTAGGGCGCCCGGAGTGTCCCGGGCGCCCCCAAGGTGCATACAAAACAAGTCAAGTAAAAAGGCTTCGAAAAGCTGCTGGGCGGGGCGCCCCCGTGCTCCCGGGCGCCCCCGCTGCTCCCGGGCGCCCCCAGCATCCCGGGCGCCCCCATGCGCATGCCTCAACCAGAAGCCATCGAAGCGCAGATAACACTTTGACCCGGTCAATCCGGGCGCCCCGAGCGCTCCGGGCGTCCCAGTCAAAGCTGATCCCGAAGATAAATGGATCAGACGCTGACCGAGACTTTGGCGGATCGAAGGACACGTGGGGGGGGGGGCGCCCCCGACGTCCCGGGCGCCCCCGACGTCCCGGGCGCCCCCAGGCCCTATATGAAGGGCCCTCGACCCCAGGCTTCAGACATCAATTCACTCAACATCTCAAAGCTCTTCTGCTCTCGAGCCTTGCTCCGGAATCCTTCCAACTCGAGCCGACGACGTCCCGCTGCTCCGGAAAAAGTTGATCTACCCCGGACGTCGGTAAAAAGAGCTATTTAAAGTTTACTGTACTTAATTCTGTAATAATATTGTGTAAACTATTTTGCGGCTTATATAGAATTGCCCAAAGTAAACGGTCAACGACCGTGGGCCTTGGAGTAGGAGTCGACACAGGCTCCGAACCAAGTAAAATCGACTGTGTCTCTGTGTTGTGTTTTTATTTCCGCTACGCATTCTCTTTTCAATTCTGAAAAATGATTTCCGATATTCACCCCCCCTCTATCGGTTTTCTCGATCCAACAGAACCTAGTTGCAAAATTTAAAATACAATTCAGAACAAACCCAATGCGAATGAAATAATTTCAAGCACAATAATTAACTAAAAATAGGTTTAGTCTTGATACAAATCAGTGCCAAAACAGTTTGATAGGCAGAACATGCAAACTTGATACGCAGACCAAAGGAACTAATGTGCCAAATCTGCTGATGAATGCCGAAAATGTAACTGCCAATTCAGTGATAAATTGATGAGTGCAGCTGGAAGGTAAAGCTATAAGTGAATTGCTCTGCGTGATTGAGTGAAGAAATTCAGTGATTGAAAAAGAAATTCAAAACTGCAGGATTAAAATTCATGAAACAAAACCTGTAGCAGAAATGCGATTTCAGACTAAATGCAGGAATGATTGCTGATCAAATCAGTTTGAAAGACACATCCATTAGAAAAGTTCCATGCGTAAATGAATGCAGGAAATCAGGGATAAGTGAGAAATCAGATAACTCGGCACAACAAACTGCAGAAACTGTAGTTTTTTTTTGTTTAAGAAACACTGCAGTTAACTTGCAGATAACTTGCAGAAACAAGCTGCAGAATTTTCAGAAGTGTAGGGAGGAAATTCGGCTGCAAGTTAGATGTAAAGTCTATCAAGCTACTGATGTAAAGCAATTAAATATGAGCAAACAAATCGGATGCAGAATCCAGGAGCAAATGAGTGCAGAACAAGGAAAAATTCAGAAACTAATTGATGTGCAGAAACAACTTGAAGGCAGAAATGAAATTTAGCAGCAATTTTGTATGTAACAATCAAACAAGATGATTGATTTCAGATGCAATAAAACCCCCATGCGAAGCTCATTTGATACATCTTCAGAACTGATAATTGGGAATTGTAGAAAAGGAGTAACTAGCAGAAACAGTGAGGTGGCACACAAGGAGGGCTGATACGCAAATTACAACCTAAATTCAGAGATTGATATCCATTGCTCTTGAATGCAACAAACTGCACGTGAATTCAGAAGTTAGAACTCAGCTTACTTGTACAATTTCAGAAATAAAAAGCTAAAGATTTCAGAAATTAAAGCTGGATGGCAGAATTGGAAACATGAATGGCAGGACTGGAATTCGGAAATGCATAAACAATTACTGCAGAAATAAAACTTCGAACCAAAAGCAAAACAAACCAAGCAACTGAAAATGAATGCGCAAAACCAATGTTTGGAAAGGATTAAGAAGAGCTAATGTAACTTGACTCAAATTCAGAAACACGAAACTGAGAAATTGCAGAATTGCTTGACACGCAAGCTGAACTAAAAACATAAACTGATACACATGAACTAGATTAGGAAATAAACTGAATTCAAAGACAATTGTTCACTAAACAAGGGATCTTGCTACTTAACTTGCAGAATTAAACCCTAATTACAATAGAAACAATTCAGGAAACTAAAACTGAAACAACTGATTGAATCTGATACGCAGAACAGGGGAAAAACTGATACACAACAATTAAATAAGAAGCAAACTGAGATTAAAGGTAACTAGACATTAACAAGCAATCTAACTAATTACGAAGCTGAATTTGAACACTAATTAGAGCAAAACAATTCAGAAACCTAGATTACAGCAACTGATACGAAATTCAGTAATGAACTTGCGGCAGAATTAAAATTACAGCTAGAAACTAAAATTGCAATAAGAATTCTACTCCTCAATCACTCCCTAGCTCGAGTACTCCTTGTTCGTTATGCAAGTGTGAGCCTCGAACCCGTAAGCTCAGCAAATCGATGGAAAACATCCCCTGTGATTCAAAACCGGCTCATCTCTGCTCAAATCCGAAAACTCATCCAATTCCTTCAACTCAGCTGCGATGATGATTTGGGATTAATCCGAGCACTCCAGGGAACCCCTCTGAACTACTCAGGTGGATGAAATGATGCGCAACCAATGTTGACGAAATTAGATGGCAGAGCTCCGGAGACCTCACAACAGCTCTGTTCTTGGGCAATTGAGAGCTGGAAATTCACCGAGAAACCTTCCACTGACCTAGAACTCGATCTAGTGAAGAAATTGAGGGGTCGCGCCCCTTGGATTGAAGAAATCTACTGAAGAAATGAAGAACACGAAGAAGAGAAACTTTGCGGCGAGGAAGACGTGACAAGGAGAAGCTGCGCAGAATTTCTGATTAAGTACTTGACAACGGACGACTCAGATTGATTTGAAGAAATCCAATGGTTGATCTTGCTCTGATTTAATCCAAACATTGATGATGATGATCAGAGGTCAGGATCTGCCTCGTGGTAGCTCGGATCTTCTAGATTTACAACGGACGGTCCAGATCACCCTAATCTTTGAATGGACGATCTAGAGCCCTCCGAGCTTGATCCAATGGTTGATTTAGCTCTGATTGGGATGAAACCTTCAGATCTTGATCAGAGTGCTTGATCAACCCTATCCCTAGCTCAGATTGCTTCAGATGGTCCCGGATGGCTCAGATCTAGCCGCTTTTGAATCGGACAACCCGGATTAATCCGAAACTTGATAACTCGATCTGGGTCCTCTTCCGACTCAAGTTTGACCCAGTATGCCCTAGGTCCAGGATCCTTTCATGCCTACAAAAATAGATCAAAAATTTAGTGGCCAAATAATCCAAATATGTGCAAATTTGTAATTAAGTCCAAAATAAGAGCAAGTTCTAAAACCTAAGGAAAAATCACAATTAAACAAGTAAAACATGGGTCAAACATGGATTTTAGCAATTAAAATAATCAACAAAATGGTACTTATCAACTCCCTAGGGAGGAAGGGTAGAGGAAGAGAGGTGAAGGAGAAAACAACACCAAGAAGCTCCTCTTCTTCCTTCCCTTGTCGCCGGCACCACCTTAACCTAGGATAGAGAGTGGATGAGAAAAGAGAGAAAGAGACTCTAGGGTTTGTATTGGATTGGTATGCCTTGGTCTCATAACTCCATGAGGTACATATAGGCTACAATAGAGACCATGAGGAGTTGGGTCTTGGCCACCCAATGGATCAAAGCCTGATCCATTAATGATAATCCATTCCACTAAAGGATCACCATTGATCTACCTCACCAATCCCCATATTTAAATATAGGCTCCACCTATTATGAGTACAAAAACTCCCTGTGTTTTAGATCTCGAATGTCCATTAATTAATTAAATTACTAACAATTTAATTAAAAAATATCTAACTCCTTGAGTAGTATCACTCAACCTTATCATAATGTCAGACCAAGTCCACCTGTAGGATTTAACATGATGAGCTTTATGAGCTCCTCAAGGGGACATCATCAACCCGACTCACCAGGACATGGTTTCCTTCTATAATCAATGACACACCATGTAAATAATATTATTTCTCAACTTATCAGGCCTATCGATTTAACAAATAAATTTCGCCCATTGGTAAATCAAAGAAATAAATATTAAGTACATGTGTCCGTTATTATATCGGGATTAAGAGCATGCACTCCATAATAACTGAGGTCTAATTCAATTATATAGTTATTATAAATTGAATCACCTCTATATTAGTCCTACTCAATACACACCAAGTGTACTAGTGTAATTCTATGGTCAAGATAAACCAATACCAAATTACACTACAACCATCCGAATAGTTTGTCCAAAATCATCTAGGTTGTGAGCCTCTACTATACTCTACAAGGGACTGATAACATTATCATCTGTGTGACACTACACACCATGTTATCTACAATGTAAAGTATTAGACAATATGCACATAAATAACCAATATAAATATGCAAACAATGATCATGTGATTCTCATTCAAAATGTAGATGTCCATACAAAAGCAAGACTTTTAGTATACATCCTAACAATCTGACGATCTAGAGGACGTGGAGGCTCCCCATGAAGATTCTCTGGTAATCCTCAAACGCATTGCTAATTACAAAGTTAAGCGCGTCTTTGTGGACATAGGTAGCACCATTAATATCCTCTACAAGGCGACTCTAGATTAATGAAATTTTATTTTAGCATCAATTATGTATGTGTATTGTAGTATGACCCAAAGGAGAACTTCAATACGCATTTAAAGTTCAAATGAATATTATCTGAATTTTGTATTATGATTTATAAATCAAAGCATTGAGGTATGAACATTCTATATATATTTTGTAGTATCAAAAATTGTTGCTCTTCATTCGTAAGCTTCGTCTATTATGAAGATCAATGGGCTTAATTTTTCTACATGGAGTGAACAAATCCAATTCCATTTAGGTGTTTTGGATCTTGATTTGGCACTGATGATAGATAAGCCTGTTGCACTAACTGATATTAGCAGCACTAAACAAGTATCTATTCATAAGGTTTGTGAAAGATCAAACTGACTTAGCTTGATGTTTATGTGAATGACTGTAGCAGACATTATTAAGCCAACAATACCTAAAATTATTGATACTAAGGAATTTATGAAGTTTGTAGAACATTTATCTCAATCTGAGTTTGCTGATAAGTCACTTTGTGGGACATTAATGGGTATGTTGACCACAATGAAGTTTGATGGCTCTCGTACCATGCATGAGCACATCACTCAGATGATGAATACTGCAACAAGATTGAATTCCATGGGAATGAAATTGAGTGAAAGCTTCCTTGTGCAATTTATTATAAACTCCTTGTCTCCTGAGCATGGTCCATTCCAAATCAATTATAACACTATAAAAGATAAGTGGAATGTGATAGAATTGCAAAGTATTCTTATTCAAAAAGAAGCAAGGCTTAAGAAACAAGGAGTTCACTAAATTAATCTCATGAGTCATCCTAATGCTAGAAGAAAACCAGAAAAGAAAAATACAAAGGACAATAATGGTCATTTAAAGTTAAATGTGTCATCTGTACAAAACCAAAAGAAGGGACAAAAGAATGATAAGTGTCATTTTTGTCACAAGCCTGGACACTTTCAAAATGGTTGTCAAAAACGAAAGGCTTGGTTTGAAAAGAAAGGTAACCCTAGTGCTTTTGTATGTTTTGAATCAAATTTGGCAGAAGTTCCTTATAATACATGGTGGATTGATTCTGGTTGTACTACTCATGTTTCAAATACGATGTAGGGATTCCTTATGATCCAAACCATAAAGCCAAATGAAAAGTTTGTCTTCATGGGAAACCGAGTTAAGGCTCCGGTTAATG
The DNA here is from genome assembly GCA_024364735.1 of Boesenbergia rotunda. Taxonomy (NCBI): domain Eukaryota; kingdom Viridiplantae; phylum Streptophyta; class Magnoliopsida; order Zingiberales; family Zingiberaceae; genus Boesenbergia; species Boesenbergia rotunda. Next base: position 358,398 of record JAGFNQ010000152.1, on the reverse strand, counting down.
TTCCTTATAATACATGGTGCTTTTGATTTAGATCTCTTTATGTTCCTTCTGTTAGTAGAAATTTAATTTCTTTATCAAAACCTGATACAGTTGGATACTCATTTAAGTTTGAAAATGGATATTTCAGTTTGTTTAAGAATAATCAGTCTATTGGTTCTAGTATTCTTTGTGATGGCTTATACAAATTAAAGCTTAATAATTTGTTTGCTAAGACTCTATTGACATTGCATTATAATGTTGGAACAAAATGCGGTTTATTAGATGAAAGCTTAGCTTACTTGTGGCATAAACGTTTGGGTCATATATCAAAAGAACGATTACAAAGATTAATAAAAAATGAAATCCTTCATGATTTGGGTTTTACTAATCTTGATATTTGTGTGGATTGTATTAAAGGGAAACATACAAAAGACACAATTAAGAAAACAGCTACAAGAAACACACAACTTTTAGAAATTATACACACTGATATATGTGAATCTTTTGATGTTCCATCTCTTAGTGGAGACAAATATTTCATGACCTTTATCGATGATTATTCACGTTATGGTTATGTCTATTTGTTGCATTAAAAATCTCAATCGGTAAATATCTTAGAGGTATTGATTAATGAGGTTGAAAGACAATTAGATAGAAAGGTAAAAATTATCAGATCCGATAGAGGTGGTGAATATTATGGTTGTTGGGTTTCCTTATGGGGATTCCAGGTTGCGCATGGGAAACCTCTCCATGTCCACGGATTAAAATTTTTCAATCCGAATGGAGACCTATTTCCCAAACGATCGTCTCATCATTGTGCTAACCGGTTCAAGCGACCGCTTGAACAAACATGTTGTTCTAGCGGTCAATCTCGTCCAACCGATTAGCCACAGAATAGACAATGAGTGGATCACCGGTTTTTGTGTTTATCATCGAGGTCCAAAATAATTAATTGACATAATTAATCAAGCAATGATAATTATATAATTAATTAAGCACATGAATTAATAAGATCAAACGAACCATGAGAGAAGTTATACCTTCCCGTTTACCTCGTGATCTTCTATTATATGACCCGACCTCTTCTTGGACGTCGTGTGGGCGACGATCTTCCAAGAACCGAAAGCCACCAAAACCCTCCTTCCTTCTCTTCTTAGTTGCGCCAACTTTAATGAAGGAAAAATTCCTTCTTTCTTCAAGATGTGCCGCTGGTCAAGAGAAGGAAATCCTCCTTCCACCATGCACCGTCCACCGAGTAGACAAAGGAGGAAGAAGAAGATGAAGAAGAAGAATGGAAAGAGAGAACTCTTTCCTCTATACCAAGCCACCCGATCTCCTCCACCTTGTTTGTGTCGGCGCCACCACCTCCTTCACTTGTGTTTGCGCCACCGGCCAAAGGAGGAGGAAAACTCTTCCTTGTCTAGACCAAGACGCAAAAACCTTAAGGAGAAGAAGGATAGAAGGGAAGAAAAAGATGAAACAAAGAAGAGAAGGGATCTGTTGGGTATGACTTGGTGGTTTCACAAGCAACCACGGGTCGTACCTGAGAGACCTCTCTATGTCTACAGATTAAAAATTTAGTCCGAATAGAGACCCGTCTCTCGAACCACCGTCTCATCGTCATGTTAATTAATCCAAGTCACAACTTAGCCAAAACCAAGATTAAGGCCTTGTAACTTTCTGGATTAATTAACCGCGGAAAAGACGACGAATGGATCGCCGGTTTCGTGTTTATCTTCGAGGGTCCATGACTTAAATTAATTATTAAATTAATTAACAAATAATTAATCTATGATAATTAATTATCAACATGCAATGATAAACAAAATCAAAGCAATAACATAATAAAGGAATGACGGAGCTAGGGAGAGATATACCTCGCCTTTTACCTCGCAGTCTTCTACCTTATGACCCTCCCCTCCTGGATGTCATGTGGGCGACGAGCTACCATGACGCGGAGTCACCAAGGCTTGTCTAGATCACCTTCTTCAATCCTCTTCCTCTTAGCCAACAAAAACCCTAGCTAAGGTTTCGGCCAGCCACCTTCTCTCCTCTCCTCCTCAAGCTGCCAGCCACCTCAAGCTCCAAGGTCCGGCCGGCCAAGAGGTAGCACTGAGAGGAAAGCTAGGAAGATGAAGAAGGGGAAAAAGAAGCTGAGCTAGTTCCTTCTTCTTCCCAAAACCTCACTGAAAACCCTAACTTCTTCTCCCTCACCGCCGACGCCAATCAAGAAAGAAGATCCCTATTTTCCGGCCGCCGGATTCCTCTCCCCTTTGCTCTTTGATTACGCACACAAAGGAGGAGATAATGATGAAGGAAGGAGAAGATATCAGAGGTGAGGATGAGAGAAAAATCGAACTTTTCTTCCCTCTCACCGCCAGCGTCGTAAGCACATGAAACCCGCCGCCGGCAGCCCTCCTATGGATCCTCTGCTCCAAGCCAAGCACCAGAGTGCTCCTCCCTCCCTTGCCGATGCTTCACACCCAAAAGATGATTGGAAGATGAGGAGAAAGCTCCTCTTCTTCCTCCTCCTTCTCATCGGCGCAAAGGTAACCTAGGAGAGAGAATAGGAAGAGAGGGTTTTGGGTTTTTTTTGTGATTAATAGAATTAATTCTCAATTAATTCATTTTAGCCTTGTATCCTGACTCCTATGGGGTATTTATAGTGCTAAGATAGGGACCATGAGGAGGAGTTGGTTCTTGGCCTGCTAATGGATCCAAACCCGATCCATTAATGGAGATCCATTCCACTAAAGGATCCCATTGAACTTCCTCACCAACCCTCATATTTTCATATGGCCTCCACCTATTATGAGTCATACATCTCTCCGTGTTTAGGATATCGAATGCCTGATAATTAATTTAAATTACTAATAATTAAATTAATTATCCTCTTGATCCTTGATTAGTACCACGCACCATGTTATCTACAATGCCAAGTATGAGACATGTTATGCATATACGAATATAAATATGCACTGTGTGATTTTGTGATTCTCTTTAAAATGTAAATGTATTCTAACCAAAAGCAAGACTTTTAGTATACATCCTAACAGGAGGAAGCACAAGGATAGCGGTTGAACTTACCCTAGAGCTGAAACACTATCTGATCTGCTACTTGAAGGACCGTCGGGACGTGTTTGCGTGGGCTACATAAGAGATCAAAGGAGTACCCCCAGACGTGGCTATGCATCGGCTGCATATAACCCCAGGAGCTCGGCCGGTGAAGCAAAGGCGAAGATACTTTGCACCTGAGCAGGGCAAGATCATCAGAGAGGAAGTCGCCAAGTTGCTGAAGGTCGAACACATAAGAGAAGTTCAATTCCTGAACTAGCTGGTGAATGTTGTACTTGTCCCTAAGCCTGGGGGTAAATGGTGGGTCTATATTGATTTCAGAGATTTAAATAAAGCCTGCCATAATGACTGCTACCCCTTGCCTAAGATTTATTGGTTGGTGGACTCTACCTTTAGCTTTGATTTTATTTCGATGTTAGACGCTTATCAGGGATACCACCAGGTTCCTCTCACCCGGGAAGACCAAGAAAAAGTCAGTTTCGTAACAGCCGACTGTACCTATTGCTACAATATCATGTCGTTTGGGTTACGCAACACAGGGGCAACCTATCAGCATATGATAGATAAGGTCTTTCACCACCAGATTGGGAGGAACATTGAGGTATACGTCGATGATATCCTGGTCAAGACCGAGAAGGGAAAAGACATGATAGTTGATCTAGAGGAAACGTTCGCCACCCTGAGGGCCAACAAGTTGAAACTGAACCCCACCAAGTGTCTGTTCGGGGTGAAGAGTGGTCGGTTCTTAGGGTACATAGTCACAGAGAGAGGGATTGAGGCTAACTCGGAGAAAGTACAAGCCATCCTCAACATGTCTGTAACGCCCGCCCTTAATCCCCTAGGGATTCGGCGGCGCTACTTTAAACTTTCATACATTACAACTACACGCATGCATTCATATTTTTCTATCTAATCTATGCATGGGCATATGAATCATTTAAGCATGCAAGGTTCATGTAGCGGAAGCATGATTATTTTTATTCATCTTCAAACATAGCATGTATATAAAAAGAAAAACATAACATGGGTTTAACATGACAAGTTCCAAAACTTGAAGCAACTAAGAACAAGATCTTTTTATCCACCAGTACTATCACACACACCCTTGCCCTTCTCCCGCAGCCTCCATAGTTTAGCATCCTTTATCTGTAGCATAAGGGGAAATACTAAACGATAAGCAATAGCTTAGTAAGACCTTGTCCTACTCACAAAACCGGATATCATGAAAAAGGTAAGAGAATATATATATATATCACATCCAAGCATGATAAGCGTTTAAGCATGTTAAACATCTAAGCATGTTAACTTCATAGGAAGGTTCTTTTGAAAACATATAAACATAATACTTGAACACAGCATAATCATTAGGGCCCGGCTTGTACTTCATGTTTTGCGCGCGCCCCTGAATAGGAACGAGGTAGCTAATCCCGAACCACTAGGGTTTACTAGGCCTTCTCAAAAGTCCTTCAGCCTAGTATCATAATTATTTGACTCGCTTTAAGAGTCTATAGTACAAGCCATTACAAAATAAAATAGTTATCATGTTCTTCATTTTTATAAAGTATGCTCTTAGTCCCAACCTTCTAGGGAAGCATTCTTTAGGCCCTAAGCCTTCTTCATTCATGCCCTATAGGGCTCATTTTTATGCATATGTATACATTCATAATCATGATGACTAACATAGTATAAAGCATGCATTTCATGGGAGCAACCAAGGCTAGGGTCCAAGAGTTCTCTCTCTTGGCCAAAAGTTGTAATTTGGCTAGCATGCATTCCAATCAACATATCAAGAATCACATAAGCATGTCATATCCTACACAAGATCATTATCATGCATGGCATTTATTAATCCAATCCCAAGTATAGGGCCCTTTGGTCGAAAGTTAAGGGTGGAGGTAGCTTAGGTTTTTGACCTCAAACATCCCATACAAGTATCATATATATATACATCATGTATCATACTAAGCATAGCATACATCATGGGGTAATCCACCTTCATAAACCTAATGTTCCATACTTTGTCCCAATATCACATGCTAGGGAAAAATTAAGTTTTCCAATCAAACATTCCATTTAAACATCACTTGCATATACATATCATCATCCCAAACATAAGCATATCTCATAGGGTAGTTTATCCTTCACAAACCCTAACTTTAGGGTGTTGGCCGAATGGTGTAGGGTAGGGGGGATTAGGGTTTTTGGAAATCAAACCTTCACACAAACATTTACACAAACACCTCACCTACATATCATGCAACATTATTAAACATGGATTTCATCATAGGTTAATCATGCACCCTAAACCCTAATTCTTCTAGGGTTGGCCGAAAGTGTAGGGTAGGAGAATTTAGGGTTTTTTGGAATCAAACATTCATACAACCATTTATACAAACACCTTATCTACACTATCATGTCATACACTAACATAAGATACATCATCGAGTAATTCAACCCTTGAATCCCTAATTTTTCCATGTCTTGGCCGAAACTTGTAGGGGGTGCAAACCCTAATTTTTGTTATCACAACTTGAAGGAAATCAACATATAGGTATACCCTAAGTTCCAAGGGGTCTTCTCATATATCAAAAAGTAACCAAGGCTTTCCCTTAAGGGGTGGCCGAAACTTACCTAGGGCAAATCCCTATTTTCGTAAACTACAAGAAGAAGGAAATCATACACAGCAATTATGCTACAGGTAAGGGGCACTTACTTCTTTTGCTAAATATCCTTAAGGTATACCCTTAGTTCGGAGGGGATGTGCTTGTCCTTGCTCTTGAGGTCCTTGACTTCTTCTTGCCTTGCAAGAGATTCAAACCTTCAATGGGGTCTTGGGAGTGTCCCTTGGGATGAGACCCTTCCCTTGGATTTTCGAAAATCTCAAGGAGGAAGAGGAGTTTGAATTTCGAAAATTGAAGAGGGAGAAGGGAGTTAGGATTTCGAAGACTTGAAGAGGGAGAGTGAGTGAGGGGTTTGCAACAATGATGGTTAGCCCTTAGCATTCCCTCTTATTTATACTAAGGGAAGAGGCAAGGTGTCTCTTCTCCAAGTGTCTCTTCACTAAGGGGTTTCTCATCAAGAGTCTCTTCCTCTACCCTTTCACATTCCCTAACCTTTAACAAAAATTTTCCTTCCTTCCTCTCAGCAATCCCCTGCTGGGTGAATTGGTTACTTCGTTGCTTTTCAAGGCTTTGCTTACTAAGAGTTCCAAGGTTCGATCCTCGGCAAGAGCATATTTTTGCTCCTCTTTGGTTTTCACTTTTGCAAAGCCCATTAGCAATTCACTCTCATATTCTCAAATCACATTTATGCAATCACATATTCCAATTTATGCAATCACATATTCCAATTCATGCAATCACATATTCTAATTTATGCAATTACATATTCCTAATTCATGAAATCACATATTCTAATTTATGCAATTACATATTCCTAATCCTTTCTAATGAAATCACATAACATTTAATCATGAAATCACAAAAATGTAATTTTATTCATTTATGAAATAAATGTCATACAATCTGATAATATATATTTCGACATTTTTGTGCTTTTTTTATAATCGAAAGCAAGCCCAAAATTTGGGGCGTTACAATGTCATCCCCTTGCAATTTCAAGGAGGTGGAGTGGCTGAATGACAGAATTATAGCTTTGTCTCGATTCATCTCCAAATAGGCAGACAGAACTCTGCCATTCTTCAAAATCCTGAGGAAGGTCGTTAAGTTCAAATGGGATGATCAGTGCGAGAAGGATTTCACATATTTGAATGCGTACCTCGCTAAACTCCCTATCCTCTATAAGCCGTTGGAGGGTGAAACATTATTCATCTACTTGTCCGCGGCAGACCAAGCCATGAGTTCTACGCTCATCTGGGAAGAATGTACTATTCAATACCCAATCTACTTCTTCGGGCATCTCCTAAAGGACGCAGAGACTCGGTATACCATATTGGAGAAGCTGACCTACACTTTGGTACTGACAACCCAAAGACTGAGGCCATATTTTTTTTAAAAAAAAAACTAAGTCTATATTTCATGGCACACCCGGTGGTGGTGCTCACCAATAGCCCACTCGAGCGCGCCCTCACGAACCCAGAAGCCTCAGGACGGTTGATCAAGTGGACAACAAAGTTGAGCGAGTATAGGATTGAGTATCACCCTCATAACACCATCAAAGCACATGCTCTTACTGATTTTATGCTTGAGGCTGTCCCAAAACCTGAAGCTAATGAAGTATGAAAGAGCTACGTTGATGGCTCTTCCAACCATAAGAACAGTGGGGTCGGAGTCCTGATGATCTCCACCAGAGGAGATGTATGACAACTGTCCATCCGACTCCACTTTTTGTAACACCCGAATTTTTCATAATTTTTCAAAATAAAAAAAAGAATTTTTTTTATGGGCAGAGTGAGGGATCGAACCTGCAACCCACGGGTTGGGGTTAATTTCAAGTTACCAGTCATGTTAGTGATCTTTTCATTAAAATATGGAATCGATATTAGATAAGTAATAGTAAGCATCTTTTATGAGTGATGTTTCAACTTCCACTTAGTATATAAAGGAAGGGAAGAAGAGAAAACCAAGAGTTTTCTCATTCTTCTTCTTCTTTGCCGAAAACAAGAACAGAACTAGGGTTTCTCCTCTTCTTTTCTTGTGCCCAAGATCCGGATCATGCGAAGGAAGTGGATGAGGAGTACCACGCTAGATCCTACGTCGATATAGTGAGTTCTAAGCGTATGGATGTAAGTAGATCTCTCACCTACAGTAAAAGTAGTTCTCTAATGAGTTTTAAACATGATTTTCAAGTCTTTTGTATGATGTTATCCTAGTATAGCAAGACCAAGGTCTTGATTTGCCCAAATGCGAGATTTTGGGATTTCGGCACGCAAGGTGTTCGATACCGATGTTCTGAGTAAGACCAAGGTCTTACTAAGCCCTAAAACGAGTTCTAGGACTATGAAATGAGATAAGAAACAATACCGAGCTCTTGTTGTGTCCTAAAATAAGTTTTGGGAACATTACCTTTTTAAGTGTTAAGTTATGCATTTTAAATACAAGCATGAGTACAAGTTAAGTATATTACTTTGAAAGACCGAGGTCTTTTTGGCATGTACTGGGTCGAGGCCCATGAGATCTAGGTGAGCTAGTAAGGCGTCCTATTAGGATTCGGTGGCTTGCTATCCTGAACCTATTAGGGATGCGTGCATTGGTACTATTCTGGGCCTAAAGGAGGATGTTTATTATTTTGAAGTATAAGAAGTATAAGTGTATAAGTTTCAAGTTTTTCAAAAGCAAGAAATCATTTAAAACATGTTACACATTTTTCATTTCAAGCAAAGTTTTCAAATGCAAACATTTGTTACAAGTGTATTCATGAGCTTATTCATTTTAAGCATAGCATTTTCAGTACATATGTTTAAAAACAAGCATTCTTGACCAAGATCATGTTTGATATCGATTGCATGTTTTTGTGAGATAGATATCTACTTACTAAGCTATCTGCTTATAGTTGCATCCTTTTACTGCACATAAAGGTAAAGGGAAGATGTAAGACAAGGAGGCTCAAGGATGGATGATTCATGTCAGTGGCGGCGGAACCGTGGAGTAGGATCCTTCGGGATGAGTTTTGTTTAGCATTTAAAACTCTAAACAATAGAACTTTATGAGCATTTTCTGTTGGTGCAGGCAACACCTAAGTCAAACCTGTGTTTTGATAATGGCAAAGGGTTCAGAAGTTAAGGTGTTATTGTGATCTAACAAGTCTACTAAGTGTGCAGGAAAAGTCCTAGGTACACTAGGCAAGAAGTCCTGGCAAAGGGCTGGGCAAGAAGTCCTGGTCAAGGACTGGGCAAGAAGACCTGACCGGAAGTTAGGCAAAGAAGTCCTGGTCGAGGACTGGGCAAGAAGTCCTGGCAACGGGCTGGGCACAGAAGACTTGACCGGAAGTTGGGCAAAAAGACCTGATCGGATGTTGGCCACGAAGACCTGGTCAGGTGGATTGGACAAAAGTCCAACCGGAGGAACCGGTTGGCAAAAGGTAAATCTCCTAAGAGGAGTAGGTGAGGACGCGTTCCCCATCGAGGGAACAGTAGGCGTCGGTTCGACCTAGGGTTCCATTTGGGAGACCCGAAGTCAGAACCAAGACAGCTAAGACTGTAAATAATGGCTAACATATTTGCGTGGTGTGTTTTGGAACTAACCTTGGTTGCAGGGAACGAAAGAATGTTGCTTTTGCAGCTTAGGCGCCCCAATGGAGTGGGGCGCCTCACTAGGGTTAGGCGCCCGTAAGGATACGGGCGCCCCAGTGTAAAGGCAAAAACCAAACCACAGCCGCGAAGCCTCTGGACCAAGGCAGGTCAGGTGCCCGTGAGGTCACAGGCGCCCCCATCAGCTCAGGTGCCCAAGTGAAGCTGGATATGCGCTGACTAAGCCTGCGGATAAGAGATCGCGCAGGGAAGGCCACGTGTTAGGCGCCCCCATCGACACAGGAGCCCCCATGGGTGCTATAAAAGGGGGTTCACCCCCAAGGCTTCGAACATCATCGCTCTCTACGCTCCAGACACTTTCGTTCAAGCGCTGCGCTCCGATAAACTTCGACTTCGAGATTCCAGTGCTGACAACGACCCTCTGCTCCTAAATTCGATCCACCTCGGGCGTCGATAAATTTAAATTACGAAAGTGTTGATAATTCAATTTCCAATTCTATATCTGTACTATCAATTTGTAAAAGATTTTTCGAATATAGAATTGTCCAAAGTAAACGGTCAAGAACCGTGGGCCTTGGAGTGGGAGCCGACCGCGACTCCAAACCAAGTAAAACCAACCTGTGTTCGCGATTGATTTATTATTCCACTGCGTATTTACTCTAGTTTTCCGAAAAATTTTGATCTCGATATTCACCCCCCCCCTCTATCGAGTTTCTATGATCCAACAAGTGGTATCAGAGCAGGTGGCTCAAATTTGGTGCAACTACCAATTTGAGAGTCTTTTTTCAGATTTTATGAAATTATTTTAATTTTTTTTTGAATTTTTCTCGTTAATCGAGGTTGGTGCAACACCACTCGATCGTTTCTCATTTCTATTAATTTTCTTCCGCACTACTAATCCAAGACTAAGTCTTGGAACAAGTTTTCCTTGTCTTTATTTTTTTCAAAAAATATTATGGTCATGCAAGAGGGTTTCAGTACAGCCAGACCACCGCTTTTCAGTGGAGAAGATTTCTCCTACTGGAAAAGCAGGATGGAAGTCCACCTGAAAACTCAGTTGGACATGTGGATAATAATCCAATTTGGCCATGAGATCCCCAAGAATGCAGAAGGAGTGGCACAACACTAGTCTGAATGGGGCGCCTCATTAAAAAAGAAGATCGAGGCTGATGCAAAGGCAACTCAGACGTTGCTTTGCGGATTGACCAAGCAAGAACTGAACCGGGTGGGTCCTTTCATCAGTGCCAAAGAACTCTGGAGCAAGCTGATTGAGCTGCACGAAGGTACCTCTGACACCAAAATTAGCAAAAGGGATCTGTTGCTAAACAGACTCTACACAATAAAAATGAACGAAGGTGAATCAGCTGCACAACTCCACGCCAGAATCCAGGAGCTGATGAATGGGTTGCATACAATAGGTCATAAGGTAGAGAACCGTGATCTAATCAGGTATACCCTAAATGCATTCCCTAGGAACACACTGTGGGCATCTATGGTAGATGCTTACAAGGTTTCCAAGGACCTTTCAAAAATTAAATTAGATGAACTATTTTCAGAATTAGAATTGCATGAACAGACTAACTGCACTATGGTCGAGAAAAGTATTAATTTTATTGCAGGCAAACCATAAGGAAAAGATGTCAAGAAGAAGCCTCAACCTGCACCCGAGTCTAACTTAGACTCAGAAGATAGTGAAGGAGATCGACCCAAGTTGGTGCGGCTAGCTCGGGACTACTACAAGGAGCTGAAGCATCAAACCAATAGAAAGAAAGCAAGCCGACGAAAGGAAGATCCAACTGAACCTTCAACTTCAAAAGGCAAAGCAAATGTCACCTACTACGAATGCAACAAGAAGGGTCATTACAAATCAGAGTGCCCCAATCTGAAGGAGACAAAGAAGACTCGAAGGAAGAAGGCTTTCCAAGCCACGTGGGATGAATCTTCCTCCGAAGAAGAAGAAGGGGCCCCATAATCAAATCTTCTACCTTTAACCACTTCGGAAGACATCGACACCGGATCGGAATCGGAGCCAGATGACGGAAAGCTCACAATCTCGGAAAACGGCCAAATATCGGTAAGAGGTTATTCCGAAGTTGAATTATCTAAATTAATTGCTTATTTATCTCGTAACTTGGCAAAAGCCAAAATCCGGGTCGAGTCCCTCCGACAGGAAGTAAAACTCCTGAAAGAGGAAGCCGACTCAAGATCCTTGACCGAGAAGGTTCAAGAAGGAAACTCTACTCAAGTTGAAAAGCTTGAGAAAGAAAATTCCTCCTTGAAAACTCAAGTCAAGGAGCTCAGAGTGGCTTTAGAACGATTTACTTCGGGTTCCAAGGGTCTTGACATGATCCTTGGAAAACAAAAGTCCGTTCTTAATCGATCTGGATTAGGGTATCGAACCAAGTTGAGACAACGGTCGTATTATGCTATATTGAACCAACCTAGAGCCAAAGTTCAAGCATGGGTCCCCAAGCTTTGCTTGAACAACCAAGCTGGACCAAACCAGTATTGGATTCCCAAGGACAAGATTCACATCTTGCCTAATCATTATCAAGGCTTTAGTCCAGGGGGAGCCAATTTAAAAATAATTTTCATAATTAGATAAATATCTTTTGCTTACTTCTTTAATTTTATTGCATGTTTGCTTGTTTATTTATTTCTGCAATTTATTATGTTTAGACCTAGGAATGGTTAGACTAAGGACTAAAATGACTTAATTGAAATTTGAACAACATAGTATTGGGTGGAGGTGAGATGATAGTATGTTAGGGAAACCATTTTGGTGGAACTAGCCGAAGCTACCGATCCAAGACCCAAACTAGTTAGACCAAAATCTTTCAAGAAGTAACTTGAAGATGAATTTTCAATAAAAGGCTTTGTCAAGGAAAGGGTTGATGATCCAATAAGGCTACGGCCAAAGAAGGCCTAGTACCTCGCCAAGACCTGGAAGCCAATTATTGAAAATTAAATTCACTTTACTATTGTCAGATTTGAATCTAATACAAATTTCAATTAATCTTAGATTCAACATAATTTTTCAAAATAAACTTAAAACTTAATTAAAATTTTCAAAATTAATTTAACCTTTTAAAAATTAACCATGATTTCAAATAAAAATCTTCATTCTGTTAAAATCTGTCTCACAAAACCTATAAGGTTAACATGCTTGATCACGTAGAATTGGGTGAGACGTCTAGGATCTGATAGTATTTTAACTCGAACTATTGTCAAAATGTGTTCAAAATCAACTCTAAGTTTATGCCAGGTTGAATATAAGCTTGATTGGTTGAGTCAACTGTGTCAAACTTAGTCAACACAGTCAACCGTGATCAACAGTCAAACTGGTCAATAGTCAAACTCTGGTCAACACGGACGCCTGTGACCTTTCGGGCACCCCAGACTTTATCTTCGACCAAGACAGCCAAAGCTGTTAACCCAGACACACCTGACCCGGGAGCCCGTGACCTATCGGGTGCATATAGCTTTGTCTTCATCCAAGGTAGTCAGGTCTGCCAAAAGCAAACCACTGACTCAGGCGCCCATGACCTTATAGGCGCCCGAGTAAATATAAAGCCTTCAATCCCTCTTCATCCCCCACACCAAACGAAATCCTCCTTCATTCTTCTTCTTCCCAAGGCGCCCGAACGCTCCCTCCTTGTCTTCAAACGCCCTACTTCAAAAATGCCGCCCCGGTATCGATTTTATTATGCATTTTTTTTAAATTCCTTTAATTATCTCGCTTATTAAATGCATAATTTTCCTTTACATATTTAGAAAACGTCGCGTCACTTAACCTAACCCCGTGGTCGAACCTAGCCCTGACCCAAGGTTCCCCAACTTGGAATTAATAATAACAAATTTGCCCAAACTACCTACAAGCCTATAAAGACTAGCTTCCTAAATAGGCAATTCTTTACCCAATCTTGCCCCTTAGCTATGGATGCGATCAACTTCTATCAATTAGACCATCTCGTCTTCTGCACACATCCAGTAAACTCGACATTGTGTGCCGAGTTTTACAATAACCTAGTCAAAATTGATGACCTGCTCTACTCTACTACCGTACAAGGCACTCCTCTTACTATTTCTCCAACTTTGTTTAATCGATTTCTCGGACTACGACAGTCGCAGTCCACCTTTTGCTGTTATCCTCCAACCGACCCTCCCTTCGCTCCCCCCTATTCGCACATCAACCTAGACACTCTTTACTCCTACTTTTTTGGAGATGTGTGGAACCCGTTAGCACGACGTTTCAGTCCGTTGACCTCCGAGTCCAGGATTATGCTCTCTACCGAGTTATAGTTCGTTGTGTTCTCCCACTCACCACCCGAGATGTCGCGACCATGCGACCTTTTCACACTTTTCTACTCTATGTCATGATCCATCAGTTAGATATAGACATAGGCCTCCACATATTCCACACCATCATTTACGCATCGAGCGTATCTACTCACGATCGAGTACGAACACCCTACTGTCATATTATCACCGCCCTCCTTCACCACCATGCTCGTGACATCACTGCTGGGGAGATCATCTCGATGACTGAGTTTGATGAAATCGGGTTTAGAAATTTCTCATTAGCGGGGATAGACATTTCGGCCACCGGGGTCCTATCATGGAGACGAGAGAGGGCTCGACGGCAGGATCACTCTAACGAGGAGGTGGAGGTAGACGTAGCCGATCTCGCAGTCGAGATCAACGAGCACTTACAGGAGCCTCCTCCATTGACCACCGATCAGCGCATTACACTATTGCAGATGGAGGTGCACAACCTCAGGGAGGAGATGGAGGCCCGTCAAGCAGAGTATATGGAGGCCCTACAGAATGAACACAATGTGAATGAGGGCTAGCACACTGAATACTTGGACATTCTTCACACCGAACATCAGGCAAACGAGGCCCATCACATTGAGCACATGGACACCTGATAGGCCCAATTACTAGTGTCACGAGTGAGCCTCAAATTTAGATATTTATAAAACAGAAAAACCCTTGGCTAACAAAGTTAAAATGTAGTAGAGGAGCCTTAGGTCATATTTTTCCAAGGACTAGTTGAATGAATGTTTAATTCGAGCTTGCAAGTTTATTTGTCGTTTGATGATTTTGGATTTTCTAGATAAAATAGGGGTTCTTGCGATAAGAGAATGACAATATGAAATAGACTAGAATGAACTCAACTAAAGCATAGAATGAACAGGAAGTTGCAAGAACTATTCTTAACCTAATGGCAGCACTAAGCACTTAAATTCAAATGATTGAGTTGAAATTAAAGAACTAATTGCAGGAAATTAATTGCAGAAAACTAATTGCCGGAAATTAATTACAAAATAATAAAAACTAGATCAAAACTTCACTTAAAGACTTGACTTGGAGTGTAGATAGAAACAAGCTAGAGCAATTAAAGAAATACATGTTTAAAACCAAAATACTCCTAAATTGAACACCAAATTAGTTTATCAACAAGACTTCCCTTTGCCGTCACACAAAGGATGAACTATGAACCCCCTAGCTCAAAAACCATTGAAGAAGAACTTCCTAGCTCAGCTTGCTCTGTTCTGCCTTTCCTGATCGGTCAACCGACCGATCAGGTACTCTTCTGATCGGTCACGGGACCGATCAGTCAGTAGCTGAAAGCAATCCCGTGATCTCCTCTTTCGTGATTGTCTGGATGACGATCGAGCTCAGACATGCTCAGATTACTCTGGAGAACCTCTCCACAGACATCTGATTGCTCCGCCCGATGAGAAAACCAGCAAACAACAGAATCGATCTGTGATAGAGCGCCGGGCGAAACCCTCTTCCGAACTCCTTCCACTGTGAGATTTGAATTGACAAATTGAACAGAAAATATACCTCAATGATCTGAAATCCTGAAGACGAACGTATTTTGATGTTGGCTGTGCGATCAGATGTGAAATCGATGATGAAAATGATGAAAACTGGAGAAAACTGAAGCTACTCTACGCTACGCGATCTGGCGATGAAGACTCTGATCGGAGAAGGAGAAGCAGTTATATTGCTTAGCATTTAACGGCTGAGATTGTTTCGGACTCATCCAACTGTCGGATCTCCTCAGATCTGAACCCAACCTTCCAGATCTTGATCAAGGATTAGGATCTGCCTCTCAGTAGCTCGGATCTACTAGATTTGCAACGGATGGCTCAGATTGCCCTGATCTTCGAATGGATGGCCTAGATCCTCTAGTGCTTGATCCAACGGATGAATTAACTCTGATTTGGCCCAAACTTTCAGATCATAATCTGAAGTCTTGATTAAGTCTATCTTGAGATTGGATTGACAAGAAGTTGATGGATGGCTCAGATCTAGCCGTTCTCTTGAATGGACGACCCATATTAATCCGATGCTTGATCACCTTGAGCTGGATTCGATTCTGACTCAAGTTCGATCCAATCCGATCTAGGTCCATGATCATTTGAAGCCTACAAAATGATATTCAAATTTTAGTGCCAAAATATCTCAAATATACAAAGATTTGAATCAAAAGCCAAAATCTAAAGAATTCATGAAACCTAATGTAAATGCGAACTTAAGCATATAAAAGTGGATCAAAACATGGATTTGAGAGCCTAAATTTATCAACAAAATGGTAATTATCGACTCCCCCACACTTACTCTTGGGCGTCTCGCATAAGCCAACTAGTAAACTAAGGATGTATCCCCCTAGATTATTCTCAATCATAGTTAGAAGCAATTGAAAGGAAATTTTCTAGGATTGTAAATTCTCAAAAATCCAAGCTCAATGGACTAGTATCTTGTCCTTAAATCAACAACTTAGCATACTTCATCCATCATAACGCATTGGGATAAATTAAACTCAAAAAACCTTGCAAGGGAAGTTTTAAAGTGGCTCTCTTCCTAAATTCTACATTTTCAATAAAAGTGGAGGTCACTCAAAACACAACATGTTTCTTGCACTACCATAGGCTTGCTTATTATCTGCTGTCCACTATCATTGTTGATTTGGATCCACATCTACAAAAGCTTATTCAAACAAGTTAAAGAAATATGAAATGAAAGAAATGAATAGAAGTTTAATGAACTTTGATACCAAGGAATCATGATAAAGAAAATAAAGAAATATGGCATGACAAGGAAATATGGAGAAGAAATATAGCATGATAAAGAAATATAAAAAAAGTAAACAAATATGGTATGATAAGGAAATATGGAAAAAGTAGAGTAAATGGAAGACTTGGACATTCAAAAATGTTTCTTATGCACTTTGCCCTCTCATGGTATCCTCTAATGAATTCTGAGCCAAGGGGAGTAAGGATCAACTGATTTGGATGAGAAATATATTGAATTCAGTGTGCCAGCTCCTTCTGATCGGTCTGGAGACTGATCAGCCTTTGCCTGCTCAGACTAAAGATCGGTCTGGCTTCCCTTCTGCTCGGACTGGACAGCTACTGATCGGTAAAGGGACCGATCAGGCACCTCCCTGATCGGACTGGTGATCGATCAGGGATTGATCAGTAGCTGAAAACTGAGCTGTCTGAATTGATTTTTGCCGAGACTTTTCTTCTCTTCAATCAATAGTACATTTGAAATCAAACTAACTCCTTGTTCTCATCTTTACATTCAGAAAACTCATCCAACACTTGACTTCCACTTGATGTTTTTCTTTTCTTTTCTTTTGTTTTTCAGCTGCTCTTTTTTTTTTCTATTTTTGTCTGCAGCTGAGTCTCTTTTGTTTTTCTTGATTCTGAGATGTTCAGCATGTTATAACAGCAATCTGAAATGTTCAAACTTCCAAAACTTTTCAACTTGATAATATGGAATGTGATCATCCTTTGTTCACTACTTGGAATGTGTCTTCAATAGTTGAGTCAATAAAACTTTTCAGCTTTTCCAACTTGATAACTTCCTTATTCTTATTGTTTGCTGCCACTATCAATTCTTATAAACCACTTGGCACGTATCTACACTTCTTGATACACCAATTGATCTCTACTTCAACTCATTTCTTGCAATTGGTATATGATTTTGAACTTGAGAATTGATGACAAGCCTTAGAATGGATGATTTTGAACTTGGAATGCATGGATTTCTTGATACACCCATGATATGGCATTCGACAGCCTCTACATTGTCATTGCTCTTCTTTTTTTTCTACATCACATAGAATTAGAGAACTCAAGGCTTCATTTGGAATTCAAACTTGGCGCATTTTGCTTGTGGATTACCAATGATTGATTTTCCTCAATACTTGATAGAATGCTTGCATCCTCCCCCACACTTAAACTTTTATCCGTCTCGGGCAAAGTAACATCAAGAAACATTAAAGTACCCAAGTCCATGGAAAAGATTATGATGAACATAAAGATTAGGGAAGGAAAATGGAATATAGAGTATATCAACAACAAAATTGCAAAAATGATATGAGATAGAAAACAAAATGATTCACCTCTATAAATGTGGTCTAATCATAAAAATATATTTTTGAAAGAACCTAAGCAAGTTCTAGAGTACAATCACATGTGTGTATCACAAAATTTTGGCCAATTCCTCACTAGGTAAAAAGAATTCATCTCAAGTCATCAATTTAGAATCCATAATTAAGTAGTACTCAAGCATCCAAGAATTTTCATCCATTGGTTCAAATCCTAA
The DNA here is from genome assembly GCA_024364735.1 of Boesenbergia rotunda. NCBI lineage: Eukaryota > Viridiplantae > Streptophyta > Magnoliopsida > Zingiberales > Zingiberaceae > Boesenbergia > Boesenbergia rotunda. Next base: position 340,505 of record JAGFNQ010000152.1, on the reverse strand, counting down.
GTTTTAACAACCAAATTTAATTTGCTTTCAAGGGACTCTAAAATGATATAAGAAAATCTAGATGGATATATTTATTCCTTGTCATGCAAGAAATAAAATGCCAAAAGGGATAAAATGGTATCTACAATGACTCTTATTCAATCTACATTAACCAAGCATTTATTAACAAGAACTCATTTTAAAAGAAAAATTTACTTCTAGAAAATATAAAAATGAAACATGTAATGAAATAAAATGCAAGAAGGAACAAACTGTTAGTATTGTGAGAGAAGTGTCCTAAGGCAATCGCCTTATGATTGTAATCATTTATTTTAATAAATGAATATTCACTATTTGAGTATACATGTTTGTGTATTTGATTGAGATCTTAAACTCATTTACTGAATGTCCGCAATACAATTCACAGCATGAGAGAATTTGTGATGAATTCACAACTATTGATTATCTCTACATGTGCAATTGTGAAGTATTGAAATTGTCCCTAGTCGATGAATTGATAAAAACGGACACTATCAATTCTGTTGAGACTAGTATGGGTTATTCTCTAATCAGCTGATTCTCACTGGCTGGAGACATTGGGATGTCCGGAGATAAATATGAATGCTAGTTAAGGGAACTAGTTCATTGGAGTAACTGACTGTAAAACTTCATATGGTAATCTACATATAGATATGTCAATGAAGTTTTTACTGCAGCTTAAGTGCGATGTTCCTTTGACTTGCGGTGTTCAAGTCATCTTGGTCATGGAGACTTATACTTTGACATCTTAAGCAAGCATCTCTATGGAGGTGTGGACCCAGGATGGTTGGGTATAAGCCGAAGTGCTCGAAGATGTTTGAACAGCCTACAAAGGAATCACCACTCCTTGCGAGGAGGTGTATACCCAAGGCCTATCGTCGGATTGTTACTCGAAGCCTTTGGCCAGAGCATCACATGTTCAGAGTATGAATCTCTCAGATACATGAGAGTAACTAGAATCCGTTGGACGAGAAAGACATTGCTTGGGCTAAGTGTGACGTAGTCAGCCTAGTGGGGACTGACACACATAGACCGTGTCCAGAATCAAGTGGGTATAAGATGGTGAAGGGAATGGGGCACGACTCATTATAGCTGTTGAAGGGTTTCAGAATTATTTCTGAGATCAACCGTTGATCTTTCGATTAATTGGGGATCATGATGTACTACTAGGTGCCACTCATGATCGTTCTATAATTAGTTGATTATAGACGGCCAACAGAAATTGAAAGTCTATTTAGTCACACGCACTACGAGTAATCTGAGGGATTTAAAACGAGTTGAAAATTGGATTTTTCGATCAAGAGAGATAAGTCAAATCTGAATTTTTCAGAGACTCATCGGAAGCAGAAAATGGCTAAGTCTTTTGAAGACCTATTGGACGAATTAAATGAGTTTAATTCGTATGATTTTAGCTTGGGTTTGGCCGGCCAAAGAGGGTCCCCACCCTCTTTGTTTGGCCGGCCACAACAAAAGGGGAAAACCAAATTTTTGGTTCAAATTATAAAATAAACCGAGCTTGGTTTGTTTTATAAAATTATGGATAAAGAAATTTATATAAAGAAATTTATATAAAGAAATTTATTTTTCATGGAAATTAAAATGAACCATGGATTGGTTTATTTTATTTTATAAAATCAATAATGGATTGATTTACCATGATAAAGAAATTTATATAAAGAAATTTATATAAAGAAATTTCTTTCCATAAGATAAGGGAGACATGATTGTTTTTATTATAAATTAAATTATAATAAAACTTGGCATGATGGAATAAATCATAGAAAAATTTATATGATAAATTTCTTATGAAAATTTATTCTGTAAAAAGGAGACTTGGCGATTGAGAGGCTACTATATAAAGGAACCAAGGCAAGGCTTGGAGATTAATCTAAGAGATCTAGAAATAAGCCCTCTCTCTCTCTCCTTCTCTCCCTCTCCCTCCTCTTATGTCGCCGGCCCTAAAAGGAGGACCCCTTTGTTGCCGTGAGCTTCATCCACCAAGCAGCTGCCGAAGATGAAGAAGAAGCGGGCGCAACTCCTTCCTTCCTCCCGGAATCTTGATTCTGTTCTTCGTTTGGTGGTTAGTCTTCCCATCTCTCTCTTGGTATTCTTGTCGTGCCTTTGGAGAATCTTGTAGTTCTTGTCGGCATGAAACTCATGGCTTTGTGAAGTCATCCCGAAGAAAACTCGGCGTGGACGCGAATAGAGGCGGAGCTTCCAAGGGACGCTTACGGTTGGATGTCGTCCCTTCCTATGAGTTACGCGAGGTATTAAGTAAATTAGTTTACTTTCTGCAAAATTTCAATGTATGATCATGTCTACACAATATAAGGTTGCATGCTTAGATGTGTGGTTAAATAATTTATGAAATTATTTATGATAAACCTTCCGCTGCACGTAATTAAATTTTAAAATTACGAACCCGCATCCATGTCAACATGCACCCGGTCCCAACAGTGGTATCAGAGCCGGTTAGTGTTCAACATAATCATATAATTGTTTTGCGGAAAACTTTGTCATGATCTCAATTTTGGAAAATTTTCTAATTATGGAAACTTTCCAATTATCATAAATTTTAGATTTAGGAATTTCATGGTTTGGAAATCCTCATGAAATTTCGCAAACTTTTGAAATATCCTAGTTTCTGAAATTTTATGATAATTGTGAAAACTTCCCATTTTTGGAAACTTTCCAATTTTAGAAATTTCCTATTTTGGAAATTTTCTAATTTTGGAAATATGTAAGTTTTCTTTGTACCAGAAACTTACAAATATTCTGAAACCCTTTTATTTTTGGAAACTTTCCTTTTATGGAAAGCTCGCAATTTTGGGCACTTTCTTTCCAGAATGACTAGACAAATTTATGGAATATTAATTGACAATTAAATTCGAATTGGGTTTTAAATTATTAACAAAATTCTTTACTTTGGGGAGTGCCTCGGGGAGCCACCCAAATTAAAGTTAGTTGTTGTAATTTAATTTCCTATTTTGAATAAGAATTATCAAGTTTAATTTGGCTACGCCTCGGGGAGCGGGCCAAATTAGATTTGCGACAAATTTCTTTTCTTTGGGTATCTGAGCCTCGGGGAGCCACCCAAAGAAAATAATTTGTTGTAATTAATTAGTCCATAAATAAAATATGTGATCAAATCTTGGAAAATTTTGAGGTGATTCTCAAACGATAATTTCCTTATTTGATTTCTTACATATTGTTGTCTCCAAAATTAATTAGGAAAATTGTTTCCTATAGAGTTTATTTCCTTAAATAAGATTTTCATGAAAATAATATGTGGTTGAATTAAGGGAATCTGTCTCTTAATTTAATAAGATTTGGTTTAGAGAAATCAAAGTCTTAAACATATTATTTCCGAAATTGATTATGACAATTTAGGAAATTGTTTCCCAAAACAATTCCTTAAATAAAGTATAAAAATTAGAATTGGGAAATCCGGTTCCTAATTCAATTAATGAGACTTGATAAATTAAGTCACATATATACTTTGTTAAGGAAATCGTTAGTACATGACATAATTATATGTCATGAATGTGCTTAGAAAGAAAAGGATGAGACCCAAAACCCCTTACAAAATATTAAGGCCAACACCTTCCATTAATATGGTTAGAACTAGAGTTTTGTTTCTCGTTTGGGCTGATGGACACATCCATGCCCGGCTTGAACCTCAACATGTTCAAACCATGGAATTAGTTTATGATTAATATAGTTGGAGTCAGAGGTCAATCCTTAGTTTTGGTTGTTGGACACATCCAAGCCTGACTAAACGGTTGAATGAGCTCCAACCATATTAAAACTATTTCTTGATTAATGGGTCAGCCTTAAGCTTGGAGCATCGATTTGTTGTGCCACAGCCAAGGTCGATGTAAAGAGAGGTGCAGTTGGGTGCTATGTATATTGTTGCATACTTGTTAATGAGTTAACAACCCAATGATTTATGCAAACATTCAATTAGTTGATAGCATAATGTGATAGTTACATATATGTAATATGTAATCGGTATAATTACCTACCTTCATAGCTAAGAATAACTTGATGGTCATAGTCACGGTTGTTCTTATCTATGGTTGGATATCAACCTATTTGGAGATGTTCCTACGATCTCCCGAATTGATAAAAAGGGTTATTCAATTCGAAAAATAAATAGGAATTAATTAATGTATATTGATGCATTCTTCTCATCACATAACCTCAATTTGTATTTCTAGGATAATCACCTGATCATGTCTTCTCTGAATTTGCGTTCCATTTTGGACACCAATAAGCTGACTGGGCCAAACTTCATGGACTGGCTTAGAAACTTGAGGATAGTCCTCAAGGCAGAAAAGCTTGCTTATGTCTTTGAAGAACAACTTCCCAACCGTCCTCCTGAAGATGCAACTCCAGACCAGTTTCCTGAGTTGCTCAACCTGCTGAAGACTGTAGAGCCTTCTGTAAAGCAGGATCAGAAGACGATACTGTTAGTTGGTTCCTCAAAGAAAGGTTCTAAGAGGAAGCCCAAAGAACAAAATAAGGGAAGGAAGAAAAAGGCCAAAAAGACTAAAAAGGCACCAAAAGGCACTTGCCATCACTGTGGCAAGGAGGGTCATTGGCGAAGAAACTGCAAGGTTTATCTTGAGTCCTTGAAGAGGAAGGCATCGGATGCCCCATCCTCTTTAGGTATCTTCGTTGTTGAATGTCACTCTATTTCCTCATACACCTGGGTACTGGATACTGGGTGTAGCTCATATATATGTAATGACATAAAGGGGCTAAGGAATAGAAGAAGACTCGTCAAGGGAGAAGCGAATTTGCGAGTTGGAAATGGAGCAAAGATTGCTGCTGTTGCCATTGGAACATATTTGCTAAAGCTCCCTACTGGACTTGTCTTAGAATTGGATAATTGTTATTTTGTTCCTTCGTTAATAAAGAACATTGTATCTATTTCATGCTTGAATGAAAAGGGTTATCATTTAACTTTTAGTAACAATTGTTGTTACATAACTTTAAATGGTGTTCTTTATGGGACCAGAACTTTGTGCAATGGTATCTACACGTTAGATATATCCGGTGACATTTTCAATATCGAAGTTAGCAACAAACGTGCTCAAATATATAATCAAATAGACTCCTATACGTGGCATTGTCATCTTGGCCATATAAGTAAGAAACGCATGACTAAATTACACCGATGTGCAATTCTGGAATCATTTGAACCCGGTTCATTTGATACATGCGAATCATACTTAAAAGGCAAGATGGCCAAATTACCCTTTTCTGGAAAAGGTAAACCAGTGGGAGAATTGCTTGGTCTAATACATACTGATGTATGTGGACCAATGTCAACTCTTGCACAAGGAGGCTATAGCTACTTCATTACCTTTATCGATGATCACTCACGATTCGGGTATGTGTTCTTGATGAAACACAAATCTGAAGCTTTTGAGAAATTCAAAGAGTTCAGAAATGAAGTAGAGAAACAGCTTGGCAAAAGTATTAAGATACTTCGATCCGATCGGGGTGGTGAATACTTAAGTCAAGAGTTTCAAGATTATCTTAGGGACAATGGGATATTGTCTCAATGGACTCCGCCGTATACACCACAGCATAATGGTGTATCTGAGAGGCGTAACCGAACCTTGATGGACATGGTTAGATCTATGATGAATCATGCAACTCTTCCAAAATCCTTTTGGGGCTATGCGCTTAAGACAGCTGTTTACTTGCTAAACAGAGTCCCGACCAAGGTAGTCTCTACTACTCCATATGAGACGTGGAATAGTAAGAAACCTCACTTAACTCACCTTAAGATATGGGGTTGTCCTGCTTATGTGAAGCGGACTGTATCAGACAAATTGGATGCTAAGTCTGATAAATGTCTATTTATTGGATACCCTAAGGAAACAAAGGGTTACCAATTCTATCATCCCTTGGAACAAAAGGTGTTTGTTTCAAGGCATGCTGTATTTCTGGAAAAAGAATTTCTTTTACAAGAAACAGTGGGAGTAGTATTGAACTTGAAGAAGTTCAAGAAACTCCAATAGACATTACAGAGACACCTAGTCTAGACCCACAACCAATAACTCATAATGATGAGCTATCAGTTGAACCTAAAACAACACCACTTCTTCGTAGATCTGATAGGACACGCAATATTCCAGAGAGATACGGATTTCTCGTAAGTGAATCGAACGACGTGTTACTCATTAGCAATGACGAACCTATCAGTTATGATGATGTTCTGAAAAGTTCAGAAAGGGACAAATGGCTTGAAGCCATGAAGTCGGAAATGGATTCCATGTACGAAAATCAAGTATGGGACTTGGTTAACCCACCTGAAGGGATTAAGCCCATAGGGTGCAAGTGGGTTTTCAAGAAGAAAACCGACATGGAAGGTAATGTTGTTACCTTTAAGGCTAGATTAGTGGCAAAAGGATATCGTCAGAAACAAGGAATTGATTATGACGAAACCTATTCGCCAGTAGCTATGCTTAAATCCATTCGGATGCTCCTGGCCATAGCAGCTCATTATGATTATGAGATATGGAAAATGGATGTGAAAACAGCTTTCCTTAATGGAAACCTGCTTGAGGATGTATACATGATACAACCTGAAGGTTTCACATCGGTTGATAAAACCAAAATATGCAAGCTTCGACGATCCATATATGGACTGAAGCAAGCATCCAGGAGCTGGAACATCTGTTTTGATGAGACAATCAAAGAGTTTGATTTCTCACAAAATCCTAAAGAACCTTGTGTGTACAAGAAGGTTAGTGGGAGTGCAGTCGTATTCCTAGTATTATATGACATATTACTTATAGGAAATGATATATCAGTCTTACAGTCGGTTAAAATTTGGTTGTCCAAAACTTTCTCCATGAAAGACCTGGGAGAAGCAACCTATATCCTTGGGATTATTATATATAGAGATAGATCAAAAAGATTGTTTGGTCTTTCGCAGTCTACATATATAGACCGAGTGCTAAAAAGGTTTAGCATGTCGGAATCCAAGAAAGGTTACCTTCCCATCAGGCATGGGATCAACCTTTCAAAGTCTATGTGTCCGCGCACAGAAGACGAGAGGATTTGCATGAATAAGATTCCTTATGCATCCGCAATAGGATCTATTATGTATGCTATGTTATGTACTAGGCCTGATGTATCGTATGCTCTGAGCGTCACAAGCAGATACCAGATTGATCCAGGAATGGATCATTGGGCGGCTGTCAAGACAATCCTTAAATACATAAGAAGAACTAAGGATGTGTTCCTAATATATGGAGAAGGTGATATGGTAATACGTGGGTATACAGATGCCAGTTTCCAAACAGATAAGGATGACTCCAAATCTCAGTCCGGATACATATTTATCTTGAATGGAGGTGCAATAAGTTGGAAAAATTCCAAACAAGACACCGTAGCGGATTCTACCACGGAAGCGGAATATATTGCAGCTTCGGAAGCAGTCTGGATCAAGAAGTTTGTCTCAGAACTTGGTGTGGTTCCAACCATTGATGAAGCAGTGCCGGTTTACTGCGACAACAATGGAGCTATTGCACAAGCAAAGGAACCAAGGTCTCATCAGCGATCCAAACATGTTCTTCGCCGCTATCATCTGATCAGAGAGATTATAAGTAGGAATGATATACAAATTGAGAAAATTCCCACTGAAAGGAATTTAGCGGATCCTTTAACTAAGGTCTTGCCTCAAATCAAGTTTGAGGGTCATGTTAGAGCCTGTGGTATTGGATACCGTAGCGATTGACATTAGGCCAAGTGGGAGTTTGTTAGTATTGTGAGAGAAGTGTCCTAAGACAATCGCCTTATGATTGTAATCATTTATTTTAAAATGAATATTCACTATTTGAGTATACATATTTGTGTATTTGATTGAGATCTTAAACTCATTTACTGAATGTCCGCAATACAATTCACAGCATGAGAGAATTTGTGATGAATTCACAACTAGTGATTATCTCTACATGTGCAATTGTGAAGTATTGAAATTGTCCCTAGTCGATGAATTGATAAAAACAGACACTATCAATTCTGTTGAGACTAGCATGGGTTATTCTCTAATCAGCTGATTCTCACTGGCTGGAGACATTGGGATGTCCGGAGATAAACATGGATGCTAGTTAAGGGAACTAGTTCATTGGAGTGACTGACTGTAAAACATCATATGGTAATCTACATATAGATATGTCAATGAAGTTCTTACTGCAGCTTAAGTGCGATGTTCCTTTGACTTGCGGTGTTCAAGTCATCTTGGTACTTTGACATCTTAAGCAAGCATCTCTAAGGAGGTGTGGACCCAGGATGGTTGGGTATAAATCGAAGTGCCCGAAGATGTTTGAATAGCCTACAAAGGATTCACCACTCCTTGCGAGGAGGTGTATACCCAAGGCCTATTGTCGGATTGTTACTCGAAGCCTCTGGCTAGAGCATCACATGTTCAGAGTATGAATCTCTCAGATACATGAGAGTAACTAGAATCCGTTGGACGAGAAAGACATTGCTTGGGCTAAGTGTGACGTAGTCAGCCTAGTGGGGACTGACACACATAGACCGTGTCCTGAACTAAGTTGGTATAAGATGGTGAAGGGAATGGGGCACGACTCATTATAGTTGCTGAAGGGTTTTGAAATTATTTCTGAGATCAATCGTTGATCTTTCGATTAATTGGGGATCATGATGTACTACTAGGTGCCACTCATGATCGTTCTATAATTAGTTGATTATAGACGGCCAACATAAATCGAAAGCCTATTTAGTCACACGCACTACGAGTAATCCGAGGGATTTAAAACGATTTGAAAATTGAATTTTTCGATCAAGAGAGATAAGTCGAATCTGAATTTTTCAGAGACGCATCGGAACCATAAAATGGCTATGTCTTTTGAAGACTTATTGGACGAATTAAATGAGTTTAATTCGTATGGTTTTAGCTTGGGTTTGGCCGGCCACCCTCTTTGTTTGGCCGACCACAACAAAAGGGGAAAACCGAATTTTTGGTTCAAATTATAAAATAAACCGAGCTTGGTTTGTTTTATAAAATTATGGATAAAGAAATTTATATAAAGAGATTTATTTTTCATGGAAATTAAAATGAACCATGGATTGGTTTATTTTATTTTATAAAATCAATAATGGATTGATTTACCATGATAAAGAAATTTATATAAAGAAATTTATATAAAGAAATTTCTTTCCATAAGAAAAGGGAGATATGGTTGTTTTTATTATAAATTAAATTATAATAAAAACTTGGCATGATGGAATAAATCATAGAAAAATTTATATGATAAATTTCTTATGAAAATTTATTCCGTAAAAAGGAGACTTGGCGATTGAGAGGCTACTATATAAAGGAACCAAGGCAAGGCTTGGAGATTAATCTAAGAGATCTAGAAATAAGCCCTCTCTCTCTCTCCTTCTCTCCCTCTCCCTCCTCTTATGCCGCTGGCCCTAAAAGGAGGACCCCTTTGTTGCCGTGAGCTTCATCCACCAAGCAGCTGCCGAAGAAGAAGAAGAAGCGGGCGCAACTCCTTCCTTCCTCCCGGAATCTTGATTCCGTTCTTCGTTTGGTGGTTAGACTTCCCATCTCTCTCTTGGTATTCTTGTCGTGCCTTTGGAGAATCTAGTAGTTCTTGTCGGCACGAAACTCGTGGCTTTGCGAAGTCATCCCGAAGAAAACTCGACATGGACGCGAATAGAGGTAGAGCTTCCAAGGGACGCTTACGGTTGGATCTCGTCCCTTCCTTCGAGTTACGCGAGGTATTAAGTAAATTAGTTTACTTTCTGCAAAATTTCAATGTATGATCATGTCTACACAATATAAGGTTGCATGCTTAGATGTGTGGTTAAATAATTTGTGAAATTATTTATGCTAAACCTTCCGCTGCACGTAATTAAATTTTAAAATTACGAACCCGCATCCATGTCAACTTGCACCCGGTCCCAACACAAACTCCCCTTTATTTCTGGCGGTCAGAGTCGATCAAGAAATATCCTCCATTGCGGTAGTGGAGGAGTATGGGTGGTCGAGAGATCATTCTACATGTGATCAATGTCATGGTGCATTGCTCCCCTACACTTAAACTTTTCATAAATGTGCTCCGGTGGACGGAGACGATTAAGGTACAAGATCCATTTAAGAGGTGGAATGCTACGAATCAAAACAAGATCAACTCCTCCCTCTTGATGCTTTTCGGAAGTCCTTCCAGGAGGTTGGAGTCTGTTTAGATGGAGCGCCCACTCCAGAAGCCTACGTGACCCTGCAAAACCATACAATACCTCCCTCACGTGTGCAGGGTAAGAAAGAAATGAAATATCATCAATCACTATATAAAATGAATCAAGATATGCATCACATCCAATAAAATCAATCTTCGGTACCTCTATGAATTTTGCACAATTATTTTCTACATAAGATGCTTCAAGAAATGTATCATAGCTAATGAAGTCAACACTAGGTACCGCTATGGGTTTTTCACAATTAATTCCTACAAAAGATGTATCAAGGAATTCATCACAACAAACAAAATCAATTTTAGGCACCTCTAAAATTTTTTCGCAATCCATATCTACAAAAGATGTATCAAGTAATTCATCACAGCCAATAAAGTCAACACTAGGCACCTCCATGAGTTTTTCACAATCAGCTTCTACATAAGATGTGTCAGGACATGCATCATATCTAACAAAATCAATTTTAGGTACCTCTATGAATTTTTCACAATAAGTTTCCACATAGGATGCATCAAGAAATTTATCATAACCAACAAACTCAACCTCAGGTACCTCTATAGGTTTTTCACAATCAATTTCTACAAAGGATGTATCAAGAAATTCATCACAACCAATAAAATCAATAATAGGTACCTCCATGAGTTTTTCACAAACAGCATCTACACAAGATGTATCAAGAAATGTATCACAACCAACAAAATCAATCCTAGGTACCTCAATCAGATTTTCACAATCAATCCCTACATAAGATATATCAAGAACTGCTTCACAACCAGCAAAATCAATTCTAGGTACCTCTATGGAATTTTTACAATTATTTTCCACAAAAGATGTATCAAGTAATGCATTACAACCAATAAAATCAATTTTAGGTACCTCTACAGGTTTTTCACAAACAGTCTCTACAAAAGGTGTGTCAAGACATGCTTCATATTCAAGAAAATCAACCCTAGGTACCTCTATAAGTTTTTCACAATCAATCTCAGCATAGGATGTATCAACAAATGTATCACATTCAATAAAATCAATCTCAGGTACCTTTATGAATTGTTCACAATCAATTCCTACAGATGACATGTCAATAAATTCATCATAACTAACAAAATCAACTTCAGGTACCTCTATGGAATTTTCCAAAGAAATAGGAGGAATACTTACCTTATCATGCTGAAGAATACCTGGAGGTTCTACAAGAATAGATGTGACTATTGCTTCCTCCTGGTCCAGTACAGGCTCCACTTTAGGCTCAGGTTCTGGTGGACATTCAACTAAGAAAGGTGATTCTTGGGTTCTTGCTTCCACCATGCAAGTCCCTACACTTCCTGGCTTATCCTCTAAATCTCCTAATGTATCAATCAATGATGGTGGTCCCTGGGGCTCAGTGCAATCCCCTACATCTATAGAATCATCTCTAATACACGCTTCCTCAGTAATATCTGCAACAACCATATTAGAAAAATTAGGACTGACAATAACAATATCATCACAAAATAAAAGATGAGAAGGGTCCTGTAGAGCTTCAGATTTGAATTCAAGGCTATCACAAGCTTTGCTATCCATCTCCTCTATTTCCTCCACAGCTAATGCATCCTCAGCTTTCTCTGAAATAAAATCTCCTCCCACTATATCAAGTGAAGCTTCATCAGCAAATAAATCTGCCTCAACAACTTCATTTAAAATACCCATGCTAATGCTAGGAGGATCCTCTCTGGGGTGCTGGGAGAAGGGTAAAGAGACTTTTGGCTCCTCCTCTTTAGCTGAAAATTTTGAAAATGAACTCTGAACAGGAATTTTAGGAGGAATAGCTGCTGTAGGTACCCTAATTTTGCTGAATTCTTCTTCTTCTTCCACCAAAATTGCAAGATCAATTGAAGAAGGACTTAGACTTGCACTAGGGTCACTACCAACTGATGTAGAATCATTTTTTGGACTGATCTGAGATGGAAAATAGGTTGCTGAAAATTTTTCAAAAAAATCAACCCTTTGAATGCTTAGACTTGAAACAACTTCCTTATTCCTCAAAGTTAGTTCACAATTCTACCCCTCAGAATTAAGAGTAGCTTGAGAAGGTTATTGTCTTGATCCTTAGGCTTGCATTTGTTCCATTCCTCTAACCATTTGCTCAAGGCGTCTTTTAAAGTCTTTAAGAGTAGAATCACACTCTTGTTGTTGTAAACTTTTCTGTTGTATGAGTTGTTCCATAATTTCCCCAAGCCTTTTTTGTTGAGCCTCAAGCTCACTGGAATCCTCAAAATCTTCTTGATTGGTGTGGAACTCCTGTTGGTCTTGAAATGTAGCATAAGGTTGCTCACAATCATGATTAGGCTGTCAATTCTGAAAATAGGGCTGTTAGGGCTGATCAAATGATTGATTTGGCTGCTGGAATTGCTGAAAATTGGGCTGGAAGCTTGGTTGAAACTGTTGAAAATTGTAGCCCTGAAAATTTTGAGTTTGAGGTTGAAATTGTTGTGGTGAGGGCTGAAATTGTGGAGGTTGAAAATTCTGATTGAATGGTTGAAAGCTTTGCTGATTATGATTGTAACCTTGCTGAAAATTTTGGCATTGTGGTTGAAATTGCTGTTGTGACTGATTGAAAGGTTGGTTTTGCTGAAAATTCGAATAAGGCTGCTGAAATGCTTGAGAATGCTGCTGGAAACTCTGATTAGGATGCTGAAATTGTTGGTAAGGGTGACTTGGCTAAAATTCTTGCTGAAAATTTTGAAATTAAGGTTGAAATTGATAGTTTGATTGCTGGAAATTTGAATAAGGCTGGAATGGTTGAAAGTTTTGCTAAAAATTCTGACAAGGCTACTAAAAATATTGATACTCTGCCATAGGACTGCTTGAATGAATATAAATGTTTTCAATAATTTCTGAAACTATTCCTTGATTTCTTTTAGCTCTGAAGGTTCTCTCTATCTCAAAATTGAACTCCACTATATCACCTCCTGCAGTCCTGGTCATAAAACAAACAAAATGGCAGCCAATGTATACAAAAAGATAAAGCAAATGAAAATAGAATCAAAGAATATAAATATTAAACACAAGCTTAAATTAAACAAACTCAACTAGTGATTCCCCGACAACGGCGCCAAAAATTTGATAGACCCAATTACTAGTGTCATGAGTGAGCCTCAAATTTAGATATTTATAAAACTGAAAACCCTTGGCTAACAAAGTTAAAATGTAGTAGAGGGGCCTCAGGTCATATTTTTTCAAGGACCAGTTGAATGAATGTTTAATTCGAGCTTGCAAGTTTATTTGTCATTTGATGATTTTGGGGTTTCTAGATAAAATGAGGGTTTTTGCGATAAGAGAATGACAATATGAAATAGACTAGAATGAACTCAACTAAAGCATGGAATGAATAGGAAGTTGTAAGAACTATTCTTAACCTAGTGGCAGCACTAAGCACTTAAATTCAAATGATTAAGTTGAAATTAAAGAACTAATTGCAGGAAATTAATTGTAGAAAAATAATTACAGGAAATTAATTACAGAAAACTAATTGTAGGAAATTAATTACAAAATAATATAAACTAGATCAAAACTTCACTTAAAGACTTGACTTGGAGTGTAGATAGAAACAAACTAGAGAAATTAAAGAAATACATGTTTAAAACCAAAATACTCCTAAATTGAACACCAAATTAGTTTATCAACAAGACTTCCCTTTGTCGTCACACAAAGGTTGAACTATGAACCCCCTAGTTCAAAAACCATTGAAGAAGAATTTCCTAGCTTAGCTTGCTCTGTTCTGCCTTTCCTGATCGGTCAACCGACCGATCAGGTACTCTTCCGATCGGTTACGGGACCGATCAGAGTAGACTCTGTCTAGTCACGCGATCGGTCAGTAGCAGAAAACGATCCCACGATCTCCTCTTTCGTGATTGTCTGGATGATGATCAAGCTCGGACATGCTCAGATTACTCCGGAGAACCCCTCCACAGACATCTGATTGCTCCGCCCGATGAGAAAACCAGCAAACAACAGAATCGATCCATGGATAGAGCGTCGGGCGAAACCCTCTTCCGAACTCCTTCCACTGCGAGATTTGAATTGACAAACTGAACAGAAAATATACCTCAATGATCTGAAATCTTGAAGACGAACGTATTTTGGTGTTGGCCGCGCGATCAGATGCGAAATCGATGAAGAAAATGATGAAAACTAGAGAAAACTGAAGCTACTCTATGCTATGCGATCTGGCGTCGACGACTCTGATCGGGGAAGGAGAAGCAGTTATATTGGTTAGCATTTAACGGCTGAGATTGTTTCAGACTCATCCAACGGTCGGATCTCCTCAGATCTGAACCCAACCTTCCAGATCTTGATCAAGGGTCAGGATCTGCCTCTCAGTAGCTCAGATCTACTAGATTTGCAATGGATGGCTCAGATTGCCCTGATCTTCGAATGGACAACCTAGATCCTCTAGTGCTTGATCCAACGGCTGAATTAACTCTGATTTGGGCTAAACTTTTAGATCTTAATCTGAAGTCTTGATTAAGTCTATCTTGAGCTTGAATTGACAAGAAGTTAACGGATGGCTCAGATCTAGCTATTCTCTTGAATGGACATCCCATATTAATCCGATGCTTGTTCACCTTGATCCGGATCCGATTTTGACTCAAGTTCGATCCAATCTGATCTAGGTCCATGATCATTTGAAGCCTGCAAATTGAAATTCAAATTTTAGTGTCGAAATATCTCAAATATACAAAGATTTGAATCAAAAGCCAAAATCTAAAGAATTCATGAAACCTAATATAAATGCGAACTTAAGCATATAAAAGTGGATCAAAACATAGATTTGAGAGCCTAAATTATCAACACAATGCTAATTATCAACACCCTCCGAGCCGATCGAGAGACAAATGACGCACGATACAATGAAATGATGTCCTTGTTTCGGTCTTGGCAGCCTGGCTCATTCGACCCTCCTGGCCCTTCTTCATAGATCATAGTGACATTTTCAACTATCTCATTGTACTGTTGACTATTTGACTAATCCTACTGAGTAGGGTTGACTTGTGCTTGACTATGGTTTGACTTTGCTGGTCCTACTATTGACCAGATGACTCTTATGCATTTATCAGACTTACTTGTTGATTACTTGTTTGATAAGTTATTAGTATTATGTCATTTTAATTAGTAGGCTAAGTCAGTTACTTCATAATTAAAATTTTATGTTTAGTAGAATAGGACTGTGATAACCATCATTTTATTGATTATTTTAGGCTCTAAAATCCATGTTTGATCTATATTTTATATGCTTAAGTTTGCAATTGTAGTAGGTTTCATGTATTCCCTTTATTTTGGCTTTTAATTCAAATCTTTGTATATTTGGGATATTTTTGGCACTAAATTTGAATATCATTTTGTAGGCTTCAAATGATCATGGACCTAGATCAAATCGGGTCAGACTTGAGTCAGGATTGGATCCAGATCAAAAGGATCAAGCATCGGATTAATAGGAGCCGTCCATTCCAGAGAACGGCTAGATCTGAGCCATCGGTCAACTTCTGGTCGATCTGAATCCAAGATAGAATCAATCATGACCAGAGATCAAGATCTGAAAATTTCAGCCAAATCAGAAGTGATCTGACCGTTGGATCGAGCTCAAGATGTTGTAGACCATCCATTCAAGAAAAAGGAAGATCTGGACCATCCACCACTGATCTAGTTAATCCGAGCTGGGGACGGGTAGATCAGGACCATTGATTGAGATCTGTGGAGTTTGGTTCAGATATGAAGAGATCTGACCGTTGGATGAAGACAAATCGATCTCAGCCATCCGTTGTTAAATTCCTTCGGAGCTGTGAGTTCTGGGCTGAGGCTGGGTCAACCCAAAGCTGAACCAAATCTAGTTAGGCTGAATCTGGACTGAACCAGTGCTGGACCAGACATGGGCTGGCTGAACCAAAGGACCGAACTCAAGCTGAGCTGTGAGCTGGCTTGGCTGAATCAAACACGAACTGGCTTGGCTGCTGGAGTGAACCCGAGCTGGGTGAATCGAACCACCAAAGAGAGATGGCTTGGTGAGCTGGACCAGAGTTGAAGCTGTGGCTTGGTTGACCGAGCCCACGCGCAGCAGCAACAAAAGGGAGTCGATCGCGCACAGTTAGGGCATCGTTTTCTTGACACCACCGAAGAGAGGCGATCGGGGAAGGGTAAGCGACTCATCCTCTCCACCTTCACCGCCGGCGATCCACATCCACCTTCATCGCCGCCGGCTGGTATTCCATCTCCACCTCTTCTCTGTCGGGGTTCGAAGAGAAGAGAGTAAAGGGTTTCTTCTCTTTCGGGGTTCGAAGAGAGGTCACCTCCGTTTTCCTCCATTTTCATCACCGGCGACCACAAGCTAGGGCTTTGGGGGTTCCGAGCTCTAGCCGAACGTAGCCGAACGCAGTCGTCGCAGCACTTTCATCACCACCACCATCAGCTAGGGCTAGGGGGTTCCGAACCCTAGCTGATCTCCTCACCGTCATCTCCATTCCGAACGCAGCCTGCGATCCATTTCTTTACTGCAATTCTTCATTTGATTTCCTTTACAGCAATTATTTTAATTTCAGCAGTTTATTTCTTTGCAACTTCTTCTTTGTCAGCATCATCCGATCCATTTCCAGCAGTTTAGTTTCTCATCACAGCAATTTTCCGGCAGCAGCTCTTCCATCCATTTCCAGCAGTTTTTCCAACAGTTCCCTTCGCAGCTTTATCTTCTTCTTTGTTTTTCTTCAGCCGGCCGAGATTTCCTTCCACAATTCCAGCAGCTTCTTACAGCATTCACAGCAGTTCTTCCTTCAAACTGATCGGCATTTCACCTTTCACAGCAATTCTCCGCAGCAATTCAATTTCCAGCAGTCCATCTGATATCCAGAAGTTTTGCGTTCCAATTTCCAGAAGTTTTTCCTTTAATTGTTGCTTGTTGATTGATCTTAACTGTATTTGAATGGTTGTGATTGATAGTTTGTTGGATGTTTGTATTGGATAGAACTTTCCCGTATCAATTGGCACGTTCTTGAAGCAAATTTTAGTATGTCTTTCATGTGTTTGATTAAATGTTGCTTAGAACTGGTAATTTCAATTGTAATGTTTTTTTTAGTTGCTTACTTTGATTTTGAGTTGCTCTTTCCAATGCTTTAGGTTTCTTGTCTTTAGTTTAATGCAATTAAGTTAGGAGATTAGATTTCTTTAATGCAGTAGGTTTATGTTCTGTGTTCAGTTTTGTTGATGTTTAATTTCAAGTTGTCCTGTACCTTGCTGCAATTGTAGTTAGGTTAATTTATATTTCTTACTTGCATTGTCTTTCATCAATTAGAACTAGATTTCATACCTGCTTCTCTATTTCTGTTCGTAGTATTAACGCTCAAATTAAACCCCAGTTTGATATCAAAAATCCAAAAGCAATAAAATATGATCCTGAGAATTATCATGTACCAACTACATTCGTTGGGAGACGACTCGAGTTACTCTATGCTACATTAGTTTAGAGGAATTCGATACTTGAATTGTATTTGAAACCATGACACGACTGAAACGGTTATCAAATTTGGCGCCGTTGCCGGGGAATATAGTGGTGCTTGATAATTATATCTTTTGATTCTATTCTTGATTGCTCTATCTTTTGTATACATTTGCTGCTATTCTTTGTTTGTTTTTGTCCAGGACTGCAGGTGGCTATTGGAAATTTTTTCTACTCATTCAAGCAGTTCCATGGCAGAGTACCAGTATTTTCAGAATTTCCAGCAACCTTGTCAGAATTTGCAGCAACCTTTCCAACAATTTTAGCAAAACCAACCTTGGAATCAGCCACCACAGCAGTTTCAACCACAATTTCAGAATTTTCAACAAGGGTTCAATCCAAATTTTCAACAGCCTTATTCGAATTTTCAGCAAACAAATCAGTTTTTTCAGCCACAATTTCAACCATGTCAACAAGATTTCCAGTTTCAAGGTCAGAATTTTCAGCAAGACACTCAGAATTTTCAACCTCAAGCATTTCAACAATTCAATCAACAATGCCTGCCCCAATTTCAGAATTTTCAGAACAATAATTTCCATCAACAACATCCTAATTATCAGTCATTTCAGCAGTTTAATCAGCCCATTCAACCATTTGAGCAGCCCCAACAGTTCAAATTTCAGAATTCACAGCCTACTCATGGTCTTCAGCAGCCTTTTGCTACATTTCAAGACCAACAGGAGTTCTACACCAAGCTTCAAAACCTTGGAAGATGCCTTGAAAAATGGGTTGATCAAATGAATCAAACAGAAGCCGAAAGATCAGGACAATTATCTACTCAGGCTACTCAAGATTTTAAGGGGTATGATTGTGAACTAACTTGGAGGTTGGTAGTAGAAGAAGAAGAAGTCATTAAAATCAGGAAACCTACAGCATGCATTCCTCCTGAAGTTTTTGTTCAAAATTCATTTCCAAATTTTTCAGCTCAAGAAGAGGATTCTGAAGCACTACAGGACCCTTCTCATCTTTTATTTTGTGATGATAGTATTATTAATGGTCCTAATTTTTCTAATATTGTTGTTGCAGATATTACAGAAGAAGCATGCATAGGAGATGATTTCATTGGTGTAGGGGATTGCACAGAGCCCCAGGGACCACCAACATTGACAGATACATTAAAAAATTCAGAGGACAAGCCAGAAAGTGTAGAGACTTGCATGGTGGAAGCAAGAACCCAAGGATCACCTATTCCAGTTGAATGTCCACCAGAACTTGAGCCTGAGATGGAACCTGAACTTGACCAGGAGGGGACCACAACTACATCTATTCTTGTAGAACCTCCAGGTATTGTTCAGCATGATCAGGTAAATATTCCTATTATGTCCTTGAAAAAATCAATGGAGGTATCTCAAAATGATTTTATTGTTTGTGATACTCTTATAGATACATCTTTTGAAAAATTTGATTGTGAGAAATTCATAGAGGCACCTATTGTTGAATTTGTGGAATGTGAAGCATGTTTTGATACACCTCATGTAAATGCTGATTGTGAGAAATTCGTAGTGATGCCTAAAACTGATTGTGTTCATTGTGATGAATTTACTGACATATCTTCTGTAAAATTTGTTTGTGAAAAATTTTTAGAGGCACCTAAAATTGATGTTGTTTGTTATGATGAATCCCTTGATACATTGATAAGTACCATTTTGTTAATTATTTTAATTGTTAAAATCCATGTTTGACCCATGTTTTACTTGTTTAATTGTGATTTTTCCCTAGGTTTTAAAACTTGCTCTTATTTTGGACTTAATTACAAATTTGCACATATTTGGATTATTTGGCCACTAAATTTTTGATCTATTTTTGTAGGCATGAAAGGATCTTGGACTTAGGGCATACTGGGTCAAACTTGAGTCGGGAGAGGACCCAGATCGAGTTATCAAGTTTCGGATTAATCCGGGCCGTCCGATTCAAAAGCGGCTAGATCTGAGCCGTTCGGGACCATCTGAAGCAATCCGAGCTAGGGTTAGGGTTGATCAAGCACTCTGATCAAGATCTAAAGGTTTCATCCCCAATCAGAGCTAAATCAACCGTTGGATCAAGCTAGGAGGGCTCTAGATCGTCCATTCAAAGATTAGGGTGATCTGGACCGTCCGTTGCAAATCTGGAAGATCCGAGCTACCACGAGGCAGATCCTGACCTCTGATCATCATCATCAAAGTTTGGATTAAATCAGAGCAAGATCAACCGTTGGATTTCCTCAAATCAATCTGAGCCGTCCGTTGTCAAGTACTTAATCAGAAATTCTGCGCAGCTTCTCCTTGTCGCGTCTTCCTCGCCGCAAAGTTTCTCTTCTTCGTGTTCTTCATTTCTTCAGTAGATTTCTTCAATCCAAGGGGCGCGACCCCTCAATTTCTTCACTAGATCGAGTTCTAGGTCAGTGGAAGGATTCTCGATGAATTTCCAGCTCTCAATTGCCCAAGAACAGAGCTGTTGTGAGGTCTCCGGAGCTCTGCCATCTGATTTCGTCAACATCGGCTGCGCATCATTTCATCCACCTGAGTAGTTCAGAGGGGTTCCCTGGAGTGCTCGGATTAATCCTAAATCATCATCGCAGCTGAGTTGAAGGAATTGGATGGGTTTTCGGATTTGAGCAGAGATGAGCTGGTTTTGAATCGCAGGGGCTGTTTTCCATCGATTTGCTGAGCTTACGGGTTCGAGGCTCACACTTGCGTGACGAACAAGGAGTACTCGAGCTAGGGAGTGATTGAGGAGTAGAATTCTTATTGCAATTTTAGTTTCTAGCTGTAATTTTAATTCTGCCACAAGTTCATTACTGAATTTCGTATCAGTTGCTGTAATCTAGGTTTCTGAATTGTTTTGCTCTAATTAGTGTTCAAATTCAGCTTCGTAATTAGTTAGATTGCTTGTTAATGTCTAGTTACCTTTAATCTTAGTTTGCTTCTTGTTTAATTGCTGCGTATCAGCTTTTCCCCTGTTCTGCGTATCAGATTCAATCAGTTGTTTCAGTTTCAGTTTTCTGAATTGTTTCTATTGTAATTAGGGTTTAATTCTGCAAGATAAGTAGCTAGATCCCTTGTTTAGTGAACAATTGTCTTTGAATTCAGTTTATTTCCTAACCTAGTTCATGTGTATCAGTTTATGTTTTTAGTTCAACTTGCGTGTCAAGCATTTCTGCAATTTCTCAGTTTCGTGTTTCTGAATTTGAGTCAAGTTACATTAGCTCTTCTTAATCCTTTCCAAACATTGGTTTTGCGCATTCATTTTCAGTTGCTTGGTTTGTTTTGCTTTTGGTTTGAAGTTTTATTTCTGCAGTAATTGTTTCTGCATTTCCGAATTCCAGTCCTGCCATTCACGTTTCCAATTCTGCTATCCAGCTTTAATTTCTGAAATCTTCAGCTTTTTATTTCTGAAATGGTACAAGTAAGCTGAGTTCTAACTTCTGAATTCACGTGCAGTTTGTTGCATTCAAGAGCAATGGATATCAATCTCTGAATTTAGGTTGTAATTTGCGTATCAGCCCTCCTTGCGTGCCGCCTCACTGTTTCTGCTAGTTACTCCATTTCTACAATTCCCAATTATCAGTTCTGAAGATGTATCAGTTGAGCTTCGCATGGGGGTTTTATTGCATCTGAAATCAATCATCTTGTTTGATTGTTACATACAAAATTACTACTGCATTTCATTTCTGCCTTCAAGTTGTTTCTACACATCAATTGGTTTCTGAATTTTTCCTTGTTCTGCACTCATTTGCTCTTGGATTCTGCATCCGATTTGTTTGCTCATATTTAATTGCTTTACATCAGTAGATTGTTAGACTTTACATCTAACTTGCAGCCGAATTTCCTCCCTACACTTCTGAAAATTCTGCAGCTTGTTTCTGCAAGTTATCTGCAAGTTAACTGCAGTGTTTCTGAAACCAAAAAAAAACTGCAGTTTCTACAGTTTGTGGTGCCGAGTTATCTGATTTCTCACTTATCCCTGATTTCCTGCATTCATTTACGCATGAAACTTTTCTAATGGATGTGTCTTTCAAACTGATTTGATCAACAATCATTCCTGCATTTGGTTTGAAATCGCATTTTTGCTACAGGTTTTGTTTCATGAATTTTAATCCTGCAGTTCTGAATTTCTTTTTCAACCACTGAATTTCTTCACTCAATCACACAGAGCAATTCACTTATAGCTTTACCTTCCAGCTGCACTGATCAATTTATCACTGAATTGGTAGTTACATTTTTGGCATTCATCAGCAGATTTGGCACATCAGTTCCTTTGGTCTGCGTATCAAGTTTGCATGTTCTGCCTATCAAACTGTTTTGGCACTGATTTGCATCAAGACTAGACCTATTTTTAGTTAATTATTGTGCTTGAAATCATTTCATTCGCATTGGGTTTGTTCTAAATTGTATTTTAAATTTTGCAACTAGGTTCAAGGTGCTAGCATTTGGTTTAGTCGAAAACCGTCAAAATCTGTTTTGCTCACTTGTTTCGCATTAGGGTTGCCTTTAGTGGAATTTTCCAAGTTGAATACAATCTGTAGTGAACTTTTGCAATTGAATCAGTTTAATTCCTGAATTTTGCAACATTGCCTTGGTTGAATTGGGTTTCCATTGGTTGAGTTGTTTATTACCATCATTTTGTTTGGCTTATTAGCTAAGTTCCTTTACTTTCATTGTGTTTTCATCTCTATTTGCAATCCAAACCCACATTTTATTTGAAACCCCAAAAATCAAACGACATATAATACAAGCTCGAATCAAACAACATCAACTAGTCCCGAGGAAAAATACGACCTGTGGCCCCTTTACTACGTTTTCATATTTCTGATTGCAAAAAGGGTTTTCAGCTTTTTATAAATATCTAAATTTGAGACCCACATTCGTGACAGTCTATTTTGGGTCCATCATACATCTTTTGTGGATATGGATTGTAAAATTTTTTTAGAAGTGCCCCAAATTGATGTTGTTTGTTATGATAAATCTTTTGATACATCTTTTGTGGATATGGATTGTGAAAAATTTTTAGAAGAGCCTGAAATTGATGTGGTTTATTATGATGAATCTCTTGCTATATCTTATGCTGAAGTTGAGTGTGAAAAACTCATGGAGGTACCCATGGTTGATTTTTTAGGTTGTGATGCATGTCTTGCTACATCTTATTTAGATATTAATTGTGAAAACTTCGTTGAGGTGCCAATAATTGATTTTCTTGGATGTGATGCATTTTTGGATTCTTTTTATGTAGAGATTGACGATATTACATTTCTTTCTTACCCTGCACGCTTGAGAGAGATATTACATGATTTTGTAGGGTCCCGAAGACTTCTGGAGTGGGTGCTCCATCTGAACAGACTCCAACCTCCTGGAAGAACTTCCAAAAAGCATCAAGAGGGAGGAGTTGTTTGTATTTTGACTAGTAGCACTCACTCTCTTAAGTGGATCTTGCACCTTAATCGCCTTCGGCCACCTGAACATCTCCACCACTACCTGAACATCTCCAGCCGCCAGGAATAAAGGGGAGTTTCTTCCTTTACATTCCTTTTCTTGTTTTTCTTTATGTTTATACTCGCATGTTTGTTTACTTTTATACTTTGCATTTATACTTTGTTTCCTCATTCTGCATTTTGTTTGGCTTTGAATAAATCTTGTTTGATTTCGAGTTGTATCTCCTTACATGTTTCTTTATTATGCTTTGAGAATCATAAAAGATGGTTAAGTCTGACTATTGAGTTTTGGTTTCCTTGGTATGCTTAGGGATATTAATTGCATTTAGTCATTTGTTGTGGTGATAGACTCTATCTTGTTGGATTAACCATGACATTTTATTGATCACCTAGTGAGGATATTGCCATGCCTATCCTTAATCCTCATATGTGTGATAGCATTTGTGATACTTGACACTCTAGAACTTGCTTTGATTCTTTTTGAAATTACATTAGCATAAGCTTACATGAATATGATAGAGGCAACCTTTCTTGTTGAACTCTTAGTTTTCCTCTACTTTGCTACTGTTACTAATGAGCGTTTCACCTATTATCTTCATGTCTCATTGTCTTTCAGATCCTCTCATTGTCACTAGATTATCGCTGTCATATCTTTGTTAGCTTATTCTTTCCTTGAGCATTCGATGAAAGCATGGGGTGATTGCATGATGAGTACATTTTTATTTGTCTATTATTAGCCTCTATTATTGTAAGTTTGAGATGTTATCATGCTTTGATACATATTTAGTAGTTTTCGCGAGACGCTCAAATTTTAAGTGTGGGGGAGTGGGAGACAAGTGTGTATGGACGAATGCTTGTGTGAAAAAAAAAGAAAATCTCTCTTTGTGAAAAAAAAGAAAAAGAAAATCTCTCTATGAAAAAAAGAAAGAAAGAGAGATAGAAAAAAATAATAAAGATGAAAAAAAAGAGAAAAGAATGAAAGAAAAAAAAATCTCCCTATGTGAAAAAAAAAATTCCTCAAGCATTCGAGATTTTGTTAGTGATGAACAAAAAGGAATATTTTCTTGATGTGTACTCTTTTGATATTATTGTTTAGAGAAATTCAAGAGTTATGTTGTTAATCATTACATGCATTTTGAGAGATGTTGTAAGTGGTTGATGTGTATTGTATTGAGAATGTGCAAGGAGCATTTTGAGTGTTGGAGGTTTGATTGAGTTATTTATTTTGGCATATTGTTTGATTGTATACATCATGTTAATTACCCCAATGCTCTCATATTCTTTTTGATCTTCTTTCATGCTCTCTATGATCTTCTTTGTTATCTACCATTTTTTGTTTTCTTGTAGCCCTTGGTTTCATTATTATTCATTGAAAAACCCTCTTGATTTGTGTACTTATGTTATAGTAGCGGAGAAGTAGAAGATAAGCAAGCATATGATAGTGCAATGTCATGAATGCTTTGAGAGAACTCCACTTCCAAATCTATTATTTTTGTGAGCATCAGTGCATATATCCATCTTGTGAGGTTTTTGTCATGCTTAGTTCATTCAAGTTGATGAAATTACCATGTTTTTGACTTATGTGAGATTTGGAACCATAAATACATGGATGCTTGAGACTTGATGATCCTAAGTAACTTTCTTTTATTATTTCTTAAAGTATTGATAGGGGATGTAATGTTCAGGAGATATGTTGTTTTCTTTTAGTTTTATTTACTTGGCCGAGACGTGCAAGAATTAAGTGTGGGGGAGTTGATAACCATCATTTTATTGATTATTTTAGGCTCTAAAATCCATGTTTGATCTATATTTTATATGCTTAAGTTTGCAATTGTAGTAGGTTTCATGTATTCCCTATATTTTGGCTAAATCTGGACTGAACCAGTGCTGGACCAGACATGGGCTGGCTGAACCAAAGGACCGAACTCAAGCTGAGCTGTGAGCTGGCTTGGCTGAATCAAACACGAACTGGCTTGGCTGCTGGAGTGAACCCGAGCTGGGTGAATCGAACCACCAAAGAGAGCTGGCTTGGTGAGCTGGACCAGAGTTGAAGCTGTGGCTTGGTTGACCGAGCCCACACGCAGCAGCAACAAAAGGGAGCCGATCGCGCACAGTTAGGGCATCGTTTTCTTGACACCACCGAAGAGAGGCGATAGGGGAAGGGTAAGCGACTCATCCTCTCCACCTTCACCGCCGGCGATCCACGTCCACCTTCATCGCCGCCGGCCGGTATTCCATCTCCACCTCTTCTCTGTCGGGGTTCGAAGAGAAGAGAGTAAAGGGTTTCTTCTCTTTCGGGGTTCGAAGAGAGATCACCTCCGTTTTCCTCCATTTTCATCACCGGCGACCACAAGCTAGGGATTTGGGGGTTCCGAGCTCTAGCCGAACGCAGTCGTCGCAGCACTTTCATCACCACCACCATCAGCTAGGGCTTGGGGGTTCTGAACCCTAGCTAATCTCCTCACCGTCATCTCCATTCCGAACGCAGCCTGCGATCCATTTCTTTACTACAATTCTTCATTTGATTTCCTTTACAACAATTATTTTAATTTCAGCAGTTTATTTCTTTGCAACTTCTTCTTTGTCAGCTTCATCCGATCCATTTCCAGCAGTTTAGTTTCTCATCACAGCAATTTTCCGGCAGCAGCTCTTCCTTCCATTTCG